>PVKP010011219.1:0-61045 GCA_004027715.1 Plecturocebus donacophilus
GAGATGTTTCTCTGAACACCATATACTCCCATTAATTCAGTAATGTCCAAACGCAGCTCATAGAAGAAAAGTGTTTGTAACTCGCGGCATACAAACACAGATGCAACTCTCTTAGCTGAATGAACACACAGCAGAGCAGTTTGAATCATAAGTTTCTTTTGTGTTTCAGAAGTATTCTTACTGCTATTTCTTCTAGGTGGGGATTTGGCTGGAAATGACTGTTATTAGATTTTCAAAAGAAAGAGTTCTTGAACTGCTGCATACACACATCTTGTAACTCTCTAAGTTGAGTTCACAAAATGGAGTTCATTCTGTTAGAATGCTGTGTTTTGGTTTTAGAATGATATGTTTTTCTGAACACCATATACTCCCATTCATTTAGGAATCTCCAAAAGGAGCTCATAGAATAAAACCGTTTGTAACTCACTGCATAAAAACACAGTTGCATGTCTCTCAGCTGAACGAACACACAGCAGAGCAGTTTCAATCATACGTTTCTTTTGTGTTTCAGACACTTTTTTACTGCTATTCCTACTAGGTGGTTATTTGGCTGGAAATAACTTTTTTAGATTCTCCACAGAAAGAGTTGCTAAACTGCCACATACACACATCAGGGTACCTTTGTAATTTGAATTCACACAGTGAAGTTCACACTGTTAGAATGCTCCGTTTTGGTTTTAGAGCAAGATGTTTCTCTGAACACCTTATATTCCCATTCATTCAGGAATGTCCAAACGCAGCTCATAGAACAAAAGCATTTTTAACTCGCTGCATACAAACACAGCCGCAACTTTCTTAGCTAAAAAAACACACAGCATATCAGTTTGAATCTTGTGTTCCTTCTGTGTTTCAGGCGAATCTTTACTACCGTTTTTTTTAGGCGGGGATTTGGCTAGAAATAACTGTTTTTAGATTCTCAACAGAAATAGTTGCTAAACTGCTGCATACACACATCAGTATAACTCTGTAAGTTGAATTCACATTTTGAAGTTCATTCTGTTAGAACCTTCCATTTTGGTTTTAGAGCAAGATGATTCTCTGAACACCATATACTTCCATTCATACAGAAATGTCCAAACACAGCTCATAGAAGAAAAGCGTTTGTAACTCGGTGTATACAAATACAGATGCAACTTCCTTAGCTGAAATGAACACACAGCAGAGCAGTTTAAACCATACGTTTATTTTTCGTTTCAGACACATTCTTACTGCTATTTCTTCTAGGCCGGTATTTAATTGGAAATAACTGTTTTTAGATTCTCCACAGAAAGAGTTGCTAAACTGCCGCATACACATGTCAGTGTAACTCTGTAAGTTGAATTCACACAGTGAAGTTCATTCTGTTAGAACTCTCTGTTTTGGTTTTAGAGAGAGATGTTTCTCTGAACACCGTATACTCCCATTCATTCAGGAATGTCCAAATGGTGCTCATAAAAGAAAAGTGTTTGTAACTCGCTGAATACAAACACAAATGCACCTCTCTTAGTTAATGAACACACAACAGAGCAGTTTGAATCATATGTTTCTTCTGTGTTTCAGACGCATCCTTACTGCTATTTCTTCTATGCCTGGATTTGGCTGTAAATAACTGTTTTTAGATGGTCCACATTAAGAGTTGCTAAAGTACCACATACACACATCAGTGTAACCCTGTAAGTTGAATTCACACAGTGATGTTCATTCTGTTAGAATGCCCCATTTTGGTTTTAGAGTGAAATGTTTCTCTGAACACCACACTCTCACATTCATTCAGGAATGTCAAAACGCAGCTCCTAGAAGAACAGCATTTGTAACTAGCTGCATACAAACACAGATGCAACTCTCTTAGGTGAATGACCACACAGCAGAGCAGTTTGAATAATACATTTCTTCTGTGTTTCAGACTCATTCTTACTGCTATTTCCTCTAGGTGGGGATGCGGTTGAAAATAATTGTTTTTAGATTCTCCACAGAAAGAGTTACTAAACTGCTGCATACACAGATCAGTGTAACTCTGTAGCTTGAATTCACCCAGTGAAATTCGTTCTGTTGGAAGGCTCCATTTTGTTTTTAGAGCGAGATGTTTCTCTGAACACCATATACTCCCGTTCATTCAGGAATGTCCAAATGCAGCTCATAGAAGAAAAGCATTTGTAACTCGCTGCATACAACACAGATGCAACTGTCTTAGCTGAACGAACACAGAGCAGAGCAGTTTCAATCATCCGTTTCTTTTGTGTATCAGACGCATTCTTACTGCTATTTGCTCTAGGCGGGAATTTGGCTGGAAATAACTGTTTTTAGATTCTCCACAGAAAGAGTTGCTAAGCTGCCGTATACACACATCAGTGTAACACTGTAAGTTGAATTCACACAGTGAAGTTCATTCTGTTAGAATGCTCCATTTCTTTTTTAGAGCGAGATGCTCCTTTAAACACCATATTCACCCTTTTATTCAGGAATGTCCAAATGCATCTCTTAGAAGAAAAGCTTCTGTAACTAGCCACATACAAACACAGTTGCAGGTGTCTTAGCTGAATGAACACACAGCAGAGTAGTTTCAATCGTATGTTTCTTCTGTGTTTCAGACACATTCTTACTGCTATTTCTTCTAGGCGGGTATGTGGCTGGAAATAACTGTTTTTAGATTCTCCACAGAAAGAGTTGCTAAACTGCTGCATACACACATCAGTGTATCTCTGCAAGTTGAATTCACACAGTAAAGTTCACACTGTTAGAACACTCCGTTTTGGTTTTACAGAGAAATGTTTCTCTGAAAACCATATATCCCCATTCATTCAGGAATGTCCAAACGCAGCTCATAGAAGAAAAGTGTTTGTAACTCGCTGCACACAAACACAGATGCAGCTCTCTTATCTGAAAAAACACACAGCCGATCAATTTGAATTATACGATCCTTTTGTGTTTCAAGCTAATACATACTGCCATTTCTTCTAGGTGGGTATTTGGCTAGAAATAACTGTTTTTAGATTCTTCACAGAAATAGTGGCTAAACTGCCATATACACACATCAGTATAACTCTGTAAGTTGAATTCACATTTTGAAGTTCATTCTGTCAGAATGCTCCATTTTGGTTTTAGAGCAAGATGTTTCTCTGAACACCGTATACTTCCATTCATTCAGGAATGTCTAAACACAGATAGTAGATGAAACGCATTGGTAACTTGATGCATACAAACACAGAGGCAACTTTCTTAGCTAAACGAACACACAGCAGAGCAGTTTGAACCATACATTTATTTTTTGTTTCAGACGCATTCTTACTGCTATTTCTTCTATGCGGGGATTTGGCTGGAAATAACTGTTTTTAGATTCTCCACAGAAAGAGTTGCTAAACTACCGCATACAAACATCAGTATAACTCTGTAAGTTGAATTCACACAGTGAAGTTAATTCTGATAGAAGACTTTATTTTGGTTTTAGAGCAAAATGATTCTCTGAATACCGTATACTCCCATTCATTCAGGAATGTCCAAACGCAGCTCATAGAAGAACAACAATTTTAACTTGCTGCATACAGATACAAATACAACTCTCTTAGCTGAACAAACACACAGCAGAGAAGTTTGAATCATACGTTTCTTCATTGTTTCAGATACATTCTTATTGCTGTTTTTTCTAGGTGGGGATTTCACTGGAAATAACTGTTTTTAGATTCTCCACGGAAAGATTTGCTAAGCTGCTGTATAGACTTGTCAGTGTAACTCTGTAAGTTGAATTCAGACTGTGAAGTTCATTCTGATAGAATGCTCTGTTTTGGTTGTAGCTCAAGATGATTCTCTTAACAGCATATACTACCTTTCATTCAGGAATGTCCAAGCACAGCTCATAAAAGAAAAGCGTTTGTAACTCGTTGCATACAAACACAGATGCAACTCTCTTAGCTGAACGAACACACAGCAGAGCAGTTTGAATCATACGTTTCTTCTGTGTTTCAGACACATTCTTACTGCTCTTTCTTCTAGACAGGTATTTGGCCGGTAATAACTGTTTTTAGATTCTCCACAGAACGAGTTGCTGAATTGCTGCATACACACTTCAGTGTAACATTGTAAGTTGAATTCACACAGTGAAATTCATTCTGTTAGAACGCTCCGTTTTGGTTTTAGTGTGAGATGTTTCTGTTAACACCATATACTCCCATTTATTGTGGAAGTCCAAATGCAGCTCATAGAAGAAAAGCGTTTTGAACTTGCTGCATACAAATACAGATGTAGCTCTGTTAGGTGAATGAACACACAGCAGAGCAGTTTGAATCATATCTTTCTTCTGTGTTTCAGACACATTCTCACTGCTATTTCTTCTAAGAAGAGATTTGGCTGGAAATAACTGTTTTTACATTTTCCACAATAAGAGTTGCCAAACTGCCACAGACACACATCAGTGTAACTCTGTAAGTTGAATTCAAATGCTGAAGTTCTTCTGTTAGAACGCTACATTTCGGTTTTTTAGCTAGATGTTTCTCTAAACACCATATACTCCCATTCTTTCAGGAATGTCCAAACGCAGCTCATAGAAAAAAAGCACTTGTAACTCGCTGCATACAATCACAGATGCAACTCTCTTAGCTGAACGATCACACAGCAGAGCAGTTTGAATCATACATTTCTTCTGTGTTTCAGGCGCATTCCTACGGTTGTTTCTTCTAGGCAGTGATTTGGCTGGATATAACTGTTTTTAGGTTCTCTACAGGAAGTGTTGCTAAACTGTTGCATACACACTTCAGTGTAGATCTGTATGTTGAATTCACTCAGTGAACATCATCCTGTTACAAAGTTCTGTTTTAGTTTTAGGGCGAGATGTTTCTCTGAACACCATATACTCCCATTCATTCAGGAATGTCCAAATGCAGCTCATAGAAGAACAGCGATTTTAACTCGCTGCATACAAACACAGATACAGCTCCCTTAACTGAACGAAGACACAGCAAAGCAGTTTGAATCATACGTTTTTTCTTTGTTTCAGACACATTCTTACTGCTGTTTCTTCTAGGCGGGGATTTTGCTGGAATTAACTGCTTTTAGATTCTACGTAGAAAGGTTTGCTAAGCTGCTGCATAAACATGTCAGTGTAATTCTGTAAGTTGAATTCACACTGTGAAGTTCATTCAGATACAATGCCCCGTTTTGATTTTAGCTCGAGATGACTCTCTGAACAACATAAACTGCCATTAATTCAGGAATGTCCAAACACAGCTCATAGAAGAAAAGCGTTTGTAACTCATTGCATACAATCACAGATGCAACTCTCTCAGCTGAACGAACACACAGCAGAGCAGTTTGAATCATACGTTTCTTCTGTGTTTCAGACACATTCTTACTGCTGTTTCTTCCAGGAGGGTATTTGGCCGGTAATAACTGTTTTTAGAATCTTCACAGAAAGAGTTGCTAAACTGCCGCATACACACATCAGTGTAACCCTGTAAGTTGAATTCACACAGTGAAGTTCATTCTGCTAGAACGCTCAGTTTTGGTTTTAGAGTGAGATGTTTCTCTTAACAGCATATACTCCTATTCATTCAGGAATGTCCAAACGCAGCTCATAGAAGAAAAGCCTTTGTAACTCGCTGCATACAAACACAGATGCAATTCTCTTAGCTGAACGAACACACAGCAGAGCAGTTTGAATCATATGTTTCTTCCGTGTTTAAGACCCATTCTTACTGCTATTTCTCCTAGGTGGGGATTTGGATGGAAATAGCTGTTTTTCGATTCTCCGCAGAAAGTGTTGCCAAAATGCTGCATAGAAACATGAGTGTAACTCTGTATGTTGAATTCACACAGAGAAGGTCATTCTGTTAGAACACTCTGTTTTAGTTTTAGAGCGAAATGTTTCTCTGAACACCATATATTCTCATTCATTCAGGAATGTCTAAATGCAGCTCATAGAAGAAAAGCATTTCTTACTCGCTGAATACAAACGCAGATGCAACTCTCTTAGCTAAATGAAAACACAGCAGAGCAGTTTGAATTAAATGTTTCTTCTGTATTTCAGATGCATTCTTACTGCTATTTCTTCTATGGGAGGATTTGACTGGAAATAATTGTTTTTAGATTCTCCACAGAAAGAATTGCTAAACTACTCCATACGCAGATCACTGTGATTCTGTAAGTTAAATTCACACCGTTGAAGTTCATTCTCTTAGTATGCTCCGTTTTGGTTTTAGAGCAAGATGTTTCTCTGAACACCATATACTCCCATTTATTCAGGAATGTCCAAAAGCAGCTCATAGAAGAAAAGTGTTCACAACTCACTGCATACAAATGTAGATGAAACTCTTTTAGCTGAATGAACACAGAGCAGAGCATTTTGAATCACACATTTCTTTTGTGTTTCAGATGCATTCTTACTGCTGTTTCTTCATTGCAGAGATTTGGCTGGAAATAACCGTTCTTAAAATGTCCACAGAAAGGGTTACTAAACTGCTGCATACACACAGTGTAACTCTGTAAGTTCAATTCACACAGTGAAGTTCAGTCTGTTAGAACACTCTATTTTCGTTTTAGATCGAGATGTTTCTCTGAACACCATATACTCCCCTTCATTGAGGAATGTCCATACGCAGCTCATAGAAGAAAGGCGTTTGTAATTCGCTGCAAACATGGATGTAACTCTCTTAGCTGGACACACACACAGCAGAACAGTTTGAATCACACCGTTCTTTTGTATTTCAGATGCATTCTAACTGCTATTTCTTCTACGCAGGGATTCGGTTGGAAATAACTGTTTTCAGATTCTCCACAGAAAGGGTTGCCAAACTACTACATACACAGATCAGTGTAACTCTGTAAGTAGAAATCACACAGTGAAGTTGATTCTGTTAGAAAGCTCCAGTTTGGTTTTAAAGCGAGATGATTCTCTCAACACCATTTATTCCCATTCATTCAGGAATATGCAAACGCAGCTCATAGAAGAAAAACGTTTGTAACTCGGTGCATACAAACATAGAGGCAACTCTCTTAGCTGAATGAACACATAGCAGAACAGTTAGAATCACACATTTCTTTTATGTTTCTCATGTATTCTTTCTGCTATTTCTTCTAATTGGGGATTTGGCTCTAAATAACTGTTTTGAGATTCTCCACAGAATCGGTAGCTAAACTGCTGCATATACACATCAGTGTAACTCTCTAAGTTGAATTCACACAGTGAACTTCATTCTGTTAGAATACTCCATTTTGATTTTAGAACAAGATGTTTCTCTGAACACCATGTACCCCCATTCATCTAAGAACGTCCAAATGCAGCTCATAGAAGAAAAGCATTTTTAACTCATTCCATACAAACACAGATGCAAGTCTCTTAGCTGAAGGAACACACAGCAGAGCAGTTTGAATCATACATATCTTCTGTGTTTCAGACGCATTCTTAATGCTATTTCTTCTAGGCTTGGATTTGGCTGGATATAACTGTTTTTAGATTCTCCACAGAAAGGGTTCCTAAACTGCTGCATACACACGTCAGTGTAACCCTGTACGTTTAATTCACACGGTGAAATTCATTCTTTTAGAATGCTCTGTTTTGATTTTAGAGCTAGATGTTGCTCTCAACACCATATCCTCCCATTCAGTCAGGAATGGCCAAACGCAGCTCATACAAGTAAAGTGTTTGTAACTCGCTGCATACAGACATAGATGCAACTCTCTTAGCTGAACGAACACAGCAGAGCAGTTTGAATCACACGTTTCTTCTGTGTTTCTGATGCATTCTGACAGCTATTTCTTCTATGCGGTGATTTGTCTGGAAATAACTGTTTTTAGAATGTCCACAGAAAGGGTTGCTAAACTGCTGCATACAAATATCAGTGCAACTCTGTAAGCTGAATTCACACAGTGAAGTTCTTTCTGTTAGAACGTTTCATTTTGGTTTTAGATTGAGATGTTTCTCTGAGCACCATATACTCCCATTCATTCAGGAATGTCCAAATGCAGCTCATAGAAGAAAAGCCCTTGTAACTCACTGCATACACCCCTAGATGCACCTCTCTTAGCTGAATGAAAACATAGCAGATCAGTTTGAATTAAATGTTTCTTCTGTGTTTCAGACGCATTCTTACTGTTATTTCTTCCAGGCGGGGATTTGGCTGGAAATAACTCTTTTTAAATTCTTCTCAGAAAGAATTGCTAAACTGTTGTATACACACGTCAGTGCAATATTGTATGATGAATCCACACAGTGAAGTTTATTTTGTTAGAACACTCCATTTTGCTTTTAGAGCGAGATGTTTCTCTGAAAACCATACACCCCCATTCATTCAGGATTGTCCAAACGCAGCTCTTAGAACAAAAGCGTTTGTAACTCGCTGCACACAAACACAGATGCAACCCTCTTAGCTGAATGAACACCCAGCAGAGCAGTTTGAATCATACTTTTCTTTTCTGTTTCAGACCCATTCATACTGCTGTTTCTTCTTCGTGGGAATTTGGGTGGAAATAACTGTTTTCAGGTTCTCCAAAGAAAGAGTTGTTAAACTGCCGCATAGACACTTCAGCGTAACTTTGTAAGTTGAATTGACACAGTGAAGTTCATTCTGTTAGAATGCTCCGTTTTGGTTTTAGAGCGAGATATTACTCTGAATATCATAAACACCCATTCATTCAGGATGTCTAAACACAGCTCATAGAAGAAAAGCGTTTTTAAATCCCTGCATGCAAACACAGATGCAACTCTACTAGCTGAATGAGTTCACAACAGAGCAGTTTGAATTATACGTTTCTTCTGTGTTTCAGATCCATTCTTACTGCTGTTCCTTCTAGGTGGGCATTTGGCTGGAAATAACTGTTTCTAGATTCTCCACAGAAAGAGTTGCTAAACTGCCGCATGCACACATCTGTGTAACTCTATAAGTTGAACAGACACAGAGAAGTTCATTTTGTTAGAATGCTCTATTTTGGATTTAGAGCGAGATGTTTCTCGGAATAAAATATACTCCCATTCATTCTGGAATGTCCAAACGCAGCTCGTAGAAGAAAAGCGTTGGTAACTCATTGCATAGAAACACAGATGTAACTCTCTTATCTGAATGAATGCAAAGCAGAGCAGTTTGAATCATACGTTTCTTCTGTGTTTCAGATGCATTCCTACTGCTATTTCTTCTAGGCAGGGATTTGGCAGCGAATAACTGTTTTTAGATTCTCAACAGAAAGAGTTGCTAAACTGCAGTATACACGCATCAGTGTAACACTGGAAGTTGAATTCCCACAGTGAAGTACATTCTGTTAGAACGCTCCGTCTTGGTTTTAGAGCGAGATGTTTCTCTGAAAACCATGCACTTCCATTCATTCAGGATTGTCCAAACGCAGCTCGTAGAACAAAATCGTTTGTAACTCGCTGCATACAAACACAGATGCAACTCTCTTAGCTGAAGGAACACCCAGCCGAGCAGTTTGAATCATATATTCCTCCTGTGTTTCAGATGCATTCTTACTGCTATTTCCTCTTTGAGGGGATTTGTCTGGAAATAACTGTTTTTAGATTTTCTAACAATAGAGTTGCTAAACTGCCTCATACACACATCAGTGTAATTCTGTCAGTTAAATTCACACAGTGAAATTAATTCTGGTAGAATGCTCCGTTTTGGTTTTAGAGGGAGATACTTCTCTGAACACCATATACACCCATTCATTCAGGAATGTCCAAACGCAGCTCATAGAAGAAAAGTGTTTGTAACTCGCTGCATACAAATACAGATGCAACTTTCTGAGATAAAACCACACACAGCAGAGCCGTTTGAATCATTTGTATCTTCTCGGTTTCAGACCCATTATTACTGCTATTTCTTCTAAGCAGGGATTTGGCTGGAAATAACTGTTTTTAGATTCTCCACAGAAAGAGTTGCTAAACTGTCGTATAAACACATCAGTGTAATACTGTAAGTTGAATTCACACAGTGAAGTTCATTCTGTTAAAATACTCCATTTTGTTATTAGAGCGAGATGTTTCTCTGAAAACCATACACTCCCATTCATTCAGGATTGTCCAAACGCAGCTTGTAGAACAAAAGCGTTTGTAACTTGCTGCCTACAAACACAGATGCAACCCTCTTAGCTGAATGAACACCCAGCAGAGCAGTTTGAATCATACTTTTCTTTTGTGTTTCAGACCCATTCATACTGCTATTTCTTCTAGGCAGGAATTTGGGTGGAAATAACTGTTTTAAGATTCTCCACAGAAAGATTTACTAAAGTGCCGCATATGCACTTCAGCGTACTTCTGTAAGTTGAATTGACACAGTGAAGTTCATTTTGTTAGAATGCTCCATTGTGGTTTTAGAGCGCGATGATTCTCTGAACACCATATACTCCCATTCATTCGGGAATGTCGAAACACAGCTCGTAGAAGAAAAACGTTTGTAACTCGCTCCATAGAAACACAGATACAACTCTCTAAGCTGAACGAACACACAGCAGAGCAGTTTGAAACATACTTTTCTTCTGTGTTTCAGACGCATTCCTACTGCTTTTTCTTCTAGGCAGGGATTTGGCTGTGAATAACTGTTTTTAGATTCTCAACAGAAAGAGTTGCTAAACTGTGGTATACAAACATCAGTGTAACCCTGTAAGTTGAATTCCCACAGTGAAGTTCATTCTGTCAGAACGCTCCGCTTTGGTTTTAGAGCGAGGTGTTTCTCTGAAAACCAAACACTCCCATTCATTCAGGATAGTCCAAACGCAGCTTGTAGAACAAAATCATTTGTAATTCGCTGCATACAAACACAGATGAAACTCTCTTAGCTGAAAGAACACTCAGCCGAGCAGTTTGAATCATATATTCCTCCTGGGTTTCAGACCCATTGTTACTGCTATTTCCTCTATGAGGGGATTTGGCTGTAAATAACGGTTTTTAGATTCTCTAACGAAAGAGTTGTGAAACTCCCTCATACACACGTCAGTGAAACCCTGTCAGTTGAATACACACAGTGATGTTCATTCTGATAGATTGCTCCATTTTGGTTTTAGAGCGAGATGCTTCTCTGAACACCATATACACCCTTTCATTCAGGAATGGCAAAACGCTGCTCATAGAAGAAAAGTGTTTTTAACTCGCTGCATACGAACACAGATGTAACCCTCCTAGCTGAACGACCTCACAGCAGAGCTGTTTGAATCATATATTGCTTCTGCGTTTCATATGCATTCTTACTGCTGTTTCTTCTAGGCTGAAATCTGGCTGGATATAACTGTTTTTAGATTCTCCACATTAAGAGTTGTTAAACTGCCGTATACACACATCAGTGTAACACTGTAAGTTGAATTCACCCAGTGAAGTTCATTCTGTTACAACACTCTGTTTTGCTTTCAGAGTGAGAAGTTTCTCTGAAAACCATACACTCCCATTCATTCAAGATTGCCCAAATACAGCTTACAGAACAAAAGTGTTTGTAACTCGCTGCATAGAAACACAGATGCAACCCTCTTAGCTAAATGAACCCCCACTAGAGCAGTTTGAATCATACATTTCTTTTCTTTTTCAGACCCATTCATACTGCTGTTTCCTCTAGGTGGGAATCTGGGTTGAAATAACTGTTTTTAGATTCTCCAAAGTAAGAGTTGCTACACTGCTGCATAAACATTTCAGCGTACCTTTGTAAGTTGAATTGACTCAGTGAAGTTCATTCTGTTAGAACGCTCTGTTTCGGTTTTAGAGCGAGATATTACTCTTAACATCATATACTCCCATTCATTCAGGAATGTCTAAACACAGCTCATAGAAGAAAAGCGATTTTAAATCGCTGCATACAAACACAGACGCAACTCCACTAGCTGAATGAATTCACAACAGAGCAGTTTGAATTATACATTACTTCTCTGTTTCAGAACCATTCTTACTGCTATTCTTTCTAGGCGGATCTTTGGCTGAAAATAACTGTTTTTAGATTCTCCAAAGAAAGAGTTGGTAAACTGCCGCATGAACACACCTGTGTAACTCTATAAGTTGAATTCACACAGTGAAGTTCATTTTGTTAGAATGCTCTGATTTTGTTTTAGAGCGAGATGTATCTCTGAATAAAATATACTCCCATTCATTCCAGATTGTCCAAACGCAGCTCATAGAAAAAAAGGGTTTGTAACTCACTGCATAGAAACACAGATGCAACTCTCTTATCTGAAGGAATACAAAGCAGAGCAGTTTCAATCATATGTTTCTTCTGAGTTTCAGACGCATTCCTACTGCTATTTCTTCTAGGCAGGGATTTGGCTGGGAAAAACTGTTTTTAGATTCTCAACAGAAAGAGTTGCTAAACTGCGGTATACACACATCAGTGTAACACTGGAAGTTGAATTCCCACAGTGAAGTACATTCTGTTAGAACGCTCCATTTTGGTTATAGAGTGAGATATTTCTCTGAAAACCATACACTCCCATTCATTCAAGATTGTCCATACGCAGCTCATAGAACAAAATCGTTTGTAACTTGCTGTGTACAAACACAGATGCAACCTTCTTAGCTGAATGAATGCACAGCAGAGCAGTTTGAATCATATTTTTCTTTTTCAGACCCATTCATACCGCTGTTTCTTCTATGGGGGAATTTGGGTGGAAATAACTGTTTTTAGATTCTCCAAAGTAAGAGTTGCTAAACTGCTGCGTAGACATTTCAGCATAACAATGTATGTTGAATTGACACAGTGAAGTTAATTCAGTTAGGTAGCACAGTTTTGGTTTTAAAGCCAGATATTTCCCTTTTCGGCATATACGAACATTCACTCTGGAACATCCACATGCAGCTCCTAGAAGAAACGTGGTTCTTACTGTCAGAAACAAAGCATAGATGCAACATCTGGAGTGGAACCAAGAGACAGCAGAGCAGTTTCACTGAGACGTTTCTCCTGTGTTTTGCACACAGTCTTACTGCTATTTCCTATAGGCCTGAATTTGGTTGAAAATGACTGTTTTGGGATTCTGCACAGAAAGCGTTTCTAAAGTGCTGCTTCCACACATCGTTTTAACCCTGTAACTTGAATGTACACAGTGAAGTTTATTCAATTACGTAGCGCGGTTTTGGTTTTAAACCCAGATATTTCCCTTTTCAGCATATACCGACTTTCTCTCTGGAACATCCACATGCGGCTCCTAGAAGAAACGTGGTACTTACTGGCAGAAACAAAGCATAGATGCAACTCCCTGAGTGGAACCAACAGACAGCAGAGCAGTTTCACAGATAAGTTTCTCCTGTGTTTTAGACGCAGTCTTAGTGCTGTTTTCCAGTAGGCCTGGATTTGACTGAAAATGACTGTTTTGGGATTCTGCACAGAAAGCGTTTCTAGAGTGCTGCTTACACACATCTTTTTAACTCTGTAAGTTGAATGTACACAGCAAAGTTAATTCAGTTAGGTAGCACCGTTTTGGTGTTACAGCCAGATATTGCCCTTTTCAGCATATACCCATATTCACTGTGGAACATCCAAATTCTGCTCCTAGAAGAAACGTGATTCTTACTGGCAGAAACATAGCATAGATGCGTATTCCTGAGTGGAACCAACAGACAGCAGAGCAGTTTCACAGAGACGTTTCTCCTGTGTTTTAGATGCAGACTTACTGCTATTTCCTATAGGCCTGGATTTGGCTGAAAACGAATGTATTGGGAATCTGCACAGAAAGTGTTTCTAAAGTGCTGCTTAAAAACATCATTATAACTCTGTAAGGTGAATGTACACCGTGAATATGATTGAGATAGGTAGCACCATTTCGGTTTTAAAGCCAGATATTTCCCTTTTCAGCATATATCCACATTCACTCTGGAACATCCACATGCAGTTCCTAGAAGAAACGTGATTCTTACTGGCAGAAACAAAGCATAGATGCAACTCCCTGAGTGGAACCAACAGACAGCAGAGCAGTTTCACAGAGACGTTTCTCCTGTGTTTTAGAAGCAGTCTTACTGCTATTTCCTATAGGGTTGCATTTGGCTGAAAAGGACTGTTTTGGGATTCTGCACATAAAGCGATTCTAATGTGCTGCTTACACACATCGTTTTACCTCTGTAAGTTGAATGTACACAGTGAAGTTCATTCAGTTAGGTATCACCGTTTTGGTTTTAAAGCCAGATATTTCCCTTTTCAGCATGTACCAACATTCACTCTGAAATATCCAAATGCAGCTCCTAGATGAAACGTGGTTCTTACTGGCAGAAACAAAGCATAGATCCAACTCCCTGAGTGGAACCAACCGACAGCAAAGCAGTTTCACAGAGTCGTTTCTCCTGTGTTTTTGACGCAGACTTACTGCTATTTCCCATTCGCATGGATTTGGCTGAAAACGACTATTTTGGGATTCTGCACAGAAAGCATTTCTAAAGTGCTGCTTACACACATCGTTTTAACTCTGTAAGTTGAATGTACACAGTGAAGTTCATTCAGTTAGGTAGCACTGTTTAGGTTTTAATACCAGATATTCTCCTTTTCAGCATGTATCCACATTCACCCTGGAACTTCCATATGCAGCTCCTAGAAGAAACGTGGTTCTTGCTGGCAGAAACAAAGCATAGATGCAATTCCGTGAGGGGAACAAACAGACAGCAGAGCAGTTTCACAGAGACGTTTCTCCTGTGTTTTAGACACAGTCTTACTGCTATTTACTATAGGCCTGGATTTGGCTAAAAATGACTGTTTGGGGATCCTGCACAGAAAGCGTTTCTAAAGTGCTGCTTACACACATCGTTTTACCTCTGTAAGTTGAATGTACACAGTGAAGTTAATTCAGTTAGGTAGCACTGTTTTGGTTTTTAAGCTAGATATTTTCCTATTCAGCATATACCCACATTCACTCTGGAACATCCACATGCAGCTCCTAGAAGAAAAGTGGTTCTTACTGACAGAAAGAAGGCATAGATGCAATTTCCTGAGTAGAACAATAGATAGTAGAGCAGTTTCACAGAAACATTTCTTCTGTGTTTTGGATGCAGTCTTCCTGCTATTTCTTATAGGACTGGATTTTTCTGAAAATGACAGTTTTGGGATTCTGCACAGAAAGCATTTCTAAAGTGCTGCTTATAAACATCGTTTTATCTCTGAAAGTTGAATTACCACAGTGAAGTTCATTCAGTTAGGTAGCACCGTTTTGGTTTTCAAGCCAAATATTTCCATTTTCAGCATATAGTCACATTCACTCTGGAACATCCACATGCAGCTCTTTGAAGAAACGTGGTTCTTACTGGCAGAAACAAAGCATAGATACAACTTCCTGAGTGGAACCAACAGACAGCAGAGCAGTTTCACAGAAATGTTTCTCCTGTGTTTCAGATGTAGTTTTACTGCTATTTCCTATAGGCCTGGATTTGGCTCAAAATGACTGTATTGGATTTCTGCACAGAAAGCGTTTCTAAAGTGCTGCTTACACATTTCATTTTAACTCTGAAAGTTGAATGTGCACAGTGAAGTTCCTTTAGTAAGGTAGCACAGTTTTGGTTTTAAAGCCAGTTATTTCCCTTTTCAGCATATACCCACATTCACTCTGGAACATCCACATGCAGTTCCTAGAAGAAACGTGGTTCTTACTGGCAGAAATGAAGCAAAGATGCAACTCCCTGAGTGGAACCAACCGACAGCAGAGCAGATTCACAGAGACGTTTGTCCTGTGTTTTAGACGCAGTCTTACTGCTATTTCCTATAAGCCTGGATTTACCTGAAAAAGACCGTATTTGGATTCTGCACAGAAAGCATTCTAAAGTGCTGCTTATAAACATCGTTTTATCTCTGAAAGTTGATTGTACACAGTGAAATTCATTCAGTTAGGTAGCACCGTTTTGGGTTTAAAGCCAGATATTTCCCTTTTCAGCATGTACCCACATTCAGTCTGGAATATCCACATGCAGCTCCTAGAAGAAACATGGTTCTTACTGGCAGAAGCAAAGCACAGATGTGACTAGCTGAGTGGAAGCAACAGACAGCAGATCAGTTTCACAGAGACGTTTCTCCTGTGTTTTAGACACAGTCTTACTGCTATTTCCTATAGGGCTGGATTTGGCTGAAAACGACTGTTTGAGGATTCTGCACAGAAGGCGTTCCTAAAGTGCTGCTTACACCCATCGTTTTCACTCTGTAACTTGAATGTACGCAGTGAAGTTAATTCAGTTAGGTAGCACCGTTTTGGTTTTAAAACCAGATATTTCCCTTTTCAGCCTGTACCAACATTCACTCTGGAACATCCACATGCAGCTGCTAGAAGATACGTGATTCCTACTGGCAGAAACAAAGCATAGATGCAACTCACAAAGTGTAACCAACAGACAGCAGAGCAGTTTCACAGAGACTTTTCTCCTGTGTTTTAGAAGCAGTCTTACTGCTATTTCCTATGGGCCTAGATTTGGCTGAAAACGACTGTATTGGGATTCTGCAGGGAAAGCGTTTCTAAAGTGCTGCTTACACACCTCATTTTAACTCTGGATGTTGAATGTACACAGTGAAGTTTATTTACTTAGGTAGCACCGTTTTGGTTTTAAACCCAGATATTTCCCTTTTCAGCTTATACCCACATTCACTCTGGAACATCCACATGTAGCTTCTAGAAGAAACGTGGTTCTTACTGGCAGAAACAAAGCATAGATGCCACTCCCTGAGTGGATCCAACAGACAGCAGAACAGTTTCACAGAGGAGTTTCTCCTGTGTTTTAGATGGAGTGTTACTGCTATTTCCTATAGGGCTGAATTTGGCCGAAAAAGACTGTTTGGGATGCTGCAGAGAAAGCATTTCTAAAGTGCTGCTTACACATTTCGTTTTATCTCTGTAAGTTGAATGTACACAGTAAAGTTTATTCAGCTATGTAGTACGGTTTTGGTTTTAAAGCCAGATATTTCCCTTTTCACCATATACCCAAATTCACTCTGGAACATCCACATGCAGCTCCTAGAAGAAACGTGGTTCTTACTGGCAGAAACAAGGCATAGATGCAACTCCCTGAGTGGAAACAGCAGACAGCAGAGCAGTTTCACAGAGAAGTTCCTCCTGTGTTTTAGACGCAGTCTTACTGCTATTTCCTATAGGCCTGGATTTGGCTGAAAATGACTGTATTGGGCTTCTGCACATGAAGCATTTCTAACGTGCTGCTTAGAAACATCGTTTTAACTCTGTATGTTGAATGTGCACAGTGAAGTTCATTCAGTTAGGTAGCACCGTTTTGGTTTTATAGCCAGATATTTTCCTTTTCAGCATATACCCACATTCACTCTGGAACATCCAGATGCAGTTAATAGAAAAATCGTGGTTCTTACTGGCAGAAACAAAGCATAGATGCAACTCACTGTGTGGAAGCAACAGACAGCAGAGCATTTTCACAGAGACGTTTCTCCTGTGTTTTAGATGCAGTCTTACTGCTACTTCCTATAGGCCTGGATTTGACTGAAAATGACTGTTTTTTGATTCTGCACAGAAAACATTTCTAAAGTGCTGCTTACACACATAGTTTTATCTCTGTAAGTTGAATGTATAGAGTGAAATTCATTCAGTTAGGTAGTACCGTTTTGGTTTTAAAGCCAGATATTTCCCTTTTCAGCATATTCCCACTTTCACTGTGGAACATCCAAATGCATCTTTTCGAAGAAACGTGGTTCTTACTGGCAGAAACCAAGCATCGATGCAACTCCCTGAGTGGAACAAACAGACAGCAGAGCAGTTACATAGATACGTTTCTTCAGTGTTTTAGACACAGTTTTACTGCTGTTTCCTATAGGCCTGGATTTGGCTGAAAACGACTGTTTAAGCTTCTGCACCAAAAGCGGTTCTAAAGTGTTGTTTACACACATCGCTTTATCACGTTAAGTTGAATATACACAGTGACGTTCATTCAGTTAGGTAGCACCATTTTGGATTTAAAGCCAGATATTTCCCTTTTCATCACATACCCACATTCACTGTAGAACATCCAAATGCAGCTCCTAGAAGAAAAGTGGTTCTTACAGGCAGAAACAAGGCATATATGAAACTACCTGAGTGGTAGGAACACACAGCAGAGGAGTTTCACAGATACGTTTCTTCTGTGTTTTAGACAGAGTCTTACTGCTGTTTCGTATAGACCTGGATTTGGCTGAAAACGACTGTTTTGAGATTCTGCACAGAAACCGTTTCTAAAGTGCTGCTTACACACAACATTTTAACTCTGTAAGTTGACTGTACACAGTGATGTTCATTCAGTTATGTAGAACCGTTTTGGTTTTAAAGCCAGATATTTCCCTTTTCAGCATATACCCACATTCACTTGGGAACATCCAAATGCAGCTCCTAGAAGAAACCTAGTTCTTAGGGGGAGAAACAAAGCATAGATGCAAATCCCAGAGTGGATCGAACAGACAGCAGAGGAGTTTCACAGATACGTTTCTCCTATGTTTTACAGGCAGTCTTACTGCTTTTTCTTATAGGCCTGGATTTGGCTCAAAATGACTGTTTTGGGATTCTACACAGAAAGCGTTTCTAAAGTGCTGCTTACACACATCGTTTTTACTCTGTAAGTTGAATGTACACAGTGAAGTTCATTCAGTTATGTAGCACCATTTTGGTTTTAAAGCCAGATATTTCCCTTTTCAGTATATACCCACATTCACTGTGGAACATCCAAATGCAGCTCCTAGAAGAAAAGTTGTTCTTACTGGTAGAAACAAAGCATACATGCAACTCCCTGAGTCGAACAAACAGACAGCAGGGCAGTTTCACAGATTAGGGTCTTCTGTGTTTTAGACGCTGTCTTACCACTGTTTCCTATAGGCCTGGATTTGGCTGAAAATGACTGTTTTGGGATTCTGCACAGAAAACATTTCTAAAATGCTGCTTACGCACTTCGTTTTAACTCTGTAAGTTGAATTTACAGAGTGAAGTTTCATTCAATTAGGTAGAACCATTTTGATTTTAAAGCCAGATATTTCCCTTTTCAGCATATACCCACATTCACTCTGGTACATCTAAATGCAGCTCCTAGAAGAAACGTGCTTCTTACTGGCAGAAGCAATGCATAGATGCAACTCCCTGAGTTCAACGAACAGACAGCAGAGCAGTTTCACAGATACGTTTCTTCTGTGTATTAGACGCAGTCTTACTGCTGTTTCCTATAGGCCTGGATTTGGATGAAAACGACTGTTTTGGGATTCTGCACAGAAAGCTTTTCTAAAGTGCTGCTTACCCACATCGTTTTAACTCTGTAAGTTGAATGTACAGAGTGAAGTTCATTCAATTAGGTAAAACTGTTTTGATTTTAAAGCCAGATATTTCCCTTTTCAGCATATACCCACATTCATTCTGGAACATCCGAATGCAGCTCCTCGAAGAAACGTGATTCTTACTGACAGAAACCAAGCATAGATTCAACTCCCCGAGTGGAACGAACAGACAGCAGAGGAGTTTCACAGATTAGTTTCTTCTTTCTTTTAGACGCAGTCTTACTGCTCTTTAATATAGGCCTAGATTTGGCTGAAAACGACTGTTTTAGGATTCTGCATAGAAAGCGTTTTTAAAGTGCAGCTTGCACACATTGTTTAAACTCTGTAAGTTTAATGTACACAGTGAAGTTCATTCAGTTAGGTAGCACCGTTTTGGTTTTAAAGCCACATATTTCCCTTTTAAGCAGATACTCACATTTACTCTGGCACATCTAAATGCAGCTACTAGAAGAAAAGTGGTTTCTCCTGGCAGAAATAAAGCATAGATGCACCTCCCAAAGTGGAACGAACAGACAGCAGAGCAGTTTCATAGATACGTTTCTTCTGTGTTTTCGACGCAGTCTTACTACTGTTTTCTATAGGCCTGTATTTGGCTGAAAATGACTGTTTTATGATTCGGCACAGAAAGTGTTTCTAAAGTCCTGCTTACACACACCGTTTTAACTCTGTAAGCTGAATGTACACAGTGAAGTTCATTCGGTTAGTGAGCACTGTTTAGTGTTAAAGTGAGATAATTCCCTTTTCAGCATATACCTACATTCACTCTTGAATATCCAAATGCAGCTGCTAGAAGAAACATGGTTCTTACAGGCAGAAACAAAGCATGGATGCAACTCCCTGAGTGAAACCAACAGACAGCAGAGCAGTTTCACAGATACGTTTCTTCTGTGTTTTAGATGCAGTCTTACTTCTGTTTCCTATAGGCCTGGATTTGGCTGAAAACGACTATTTTGTGATTCTGCACAGAAAGTGTTTCTAAAATGCTGCTTACACACATCGTTTTATCTCTGTAAGTTGAATGCACACAGTGCAGTTCATTGAGTTAGGTAGCACCATTTTGGTTTTAAAGCCAGGTATTTCCCTTTTCAGCATATACCCACATTCACTCTGGAACATCCAACTGTAGCTCCTAGAAGAAAGGTGGTTCTACTGGAAGAAACAAACCATAGATGCAATTCCCAGAGTAGAGGGAACAGACAGCAGAGAAGATTCACTGATATGTTTCTTCTGTGTTTTAGACGCAGTCATACTGCTCTTTCGTATAGGCCTGGATTTGGCTGAAAATGACTATTTTAGGATTCTGCACAGAAAGCGTTTGTAAAGTGCTGCTTACACACACCATTTTAACTCTGTAAGTTGAATGTACACAGTGAAGTTCATTCAGTTAAGTAACACCATTTTGGTTTTAAAGCCGGATATTTCCCTTTTCAGCATATACCCACATTCACTGTGTAACATCTAAATGCAGCTCCTAGAAGAAACGTGCTTCTTACTGGCAGAAATAAAGCATAGATGCAACTCCCTGAGTGGAATGAACAGAAAGCAGAGCAGTTTCTCAGATATGTTTCTTCTGTGTTTTAGACACAGTCTTACTGATGTTTCCTATATTCCTGGATTTGGCTGAAAATGACTGTTTTGGGATTCTGCACAGAAAACATTTCTAAAGTGCTGCTTACACACATCGTTTTAACTCTGTAAGTTCAATGTACTCAGAGAAGTTCATTAAGTTAGGTAGCACCGTTTTAGTTTTAAACTCAGATATTTCCCTTTTCAGCATATGCCCACATTCTCTCTGGAACATCCAAATGCAGCTCCTAGAAGAAACGTGGTTCTTGCTGGCAGAAACAAAGCGTAGATGCACCTCCGAGAGTGGAACGAACAGACAACAGAGCAGTTTCAGACATACGTTTCTTCTGTGTTTTAGACGCAGTCGTAATGCTGTTTTCTATAGGCCTGGATTTGTCTGAAAACGACTGTTTTGGGATTCTACACAGAAACCGTTTCTAAAGTGCTGCTTACACACATAATTTTAACTCTGTAAGTTGAATGTAAACCGTGAAGTTCATTCAGTTATATAGCACCGTTTTGGTTTTAAAGCCAGATATTTCCCTTTTCAGCATATACCCACATTCACTTTGGAACAGCCAAATGCAGCTCCTGGAAGAAACATGTTTCTTACTGGCAGAAACAAAGCATAGATGCAACTCCCTGAATGGAACGAACAGACAGCAGAGCAGTTTCACAGATACGTTTCTTCTGTGTTTTACACACAGTCTTACTGCTATTTCCTATAGGCCTGAATTTGGCTGAAAACGACTGTTCTGGCATTTTGCACAGAAAGAATTTCTAAAGGGCTGCCTACAAATATCATTTTATCTCTGTAAGTTGTATGTACACAGTGAAGTTCATTCAATTAAGTAGCACCATTTTCATATTAAAGCCAGATTTTTCCCTTTTCTGCATATAACCACATTACTCTGGAACATCCAATTGCAGCTCCTAGAAGAAACATGGTTCTTACTGGCAGACACAAAGCATAGATGCAACTCCCAGTGTGGAACAAACAGACAGTATAGTAGTTTCACATATATATTTCTTCTGTGTTTTAGACACAGTCTTAGTACTGTTTCCTATAGGCCTGGATTTGGCTGAAAATGACTGTTTTGTGAGTCTGCACAGAAAACGTTTCTGAAGTGCTTCTTACTCACATCGTTTTAATTGTGTAAGTTGAATGTACACAGTGAAGTTCATTCAGTTAGGTAGCACCGTTTTGGTTTTAAAGCCAGATATTTCCCTTTTCAGCATATACCCACATTCACTCTGGAACATCCAAATGCAGCTCCTAGAAGAAACGTGGTTCTTACTGGCAGAAACAAAGCATAGATGCAACTCCCTGAGTGGAACGAACAGACAGCAGAGCAGTTTCCCAGGTACGTTTCTTCTGGGTTTGATAAGATTAAGCCAGATATTTCCCTTTTCAGCATATATCATTTTGGTTTTAGGGCGAGATGTTTCTCTGAACACCATATATTTCCATTCATTCAGGAATGTCCAAATGCAGCTTATAGAAGAAAAGTGTTTGTTATTTGTGGCATAGAAACGCAGATGCAACTCTCTTAGCTGAACGAATACACAGCAGGGGAGTTAGAATCATACGTTTCTTATGTGTTTCAGATGCACTCTTACTGCTCTTTTTTCTTGGCTGGGAATTGGCAGGAAATAACTGTTTTAGATTCTCCACAGAAACAGTTGCTCAACGTCGCATACACACATCAGTGTACCTCTCTAAGTTGAATTCACACAGTGAAGTTCATTCTGTTAGAATGCTCCATTTTGGTTTTAGAGCGAGGAGTTTCTCTGAACACCATACTCCATTCATTTAGGAATGTCCAAACGCAGCTCATAAAAGAAAAGCTTTTGTAACTCGCTGCATGCAAACACAGATGCAACTCTTTTTGCTAAATGAACACACAGAACAGCAGGATGAATCATAGGTTTCTTCTTTGTTTCAGACGCATTCTGACTGCTGTTTTTTCTATGTTGGGATTTGGATGGAAATAACTGTTTTTAGATTCTCCACAGAAAGAGTTGTTGAATTGGTGCATACACATATCAATGTAACTCTGTAAGTTGAATTCACACTGTGAAGTTCATTCTGTTAGAACGTTTCATTTTGATTTTAGAGCGAGATGTTTCTCTGAACACCATATACTCCTATTCATTCAGGATGTCCAAAAGCAGCTCATAGATATAAAGCATTGTAACTCACTGCATACAAACAGTGATGCAACTGTCTAAGCTGAACAAACACACAGCAGAGTACTTTGAATCATATGATTCTTCTGTGTTTCAGACCCATTCTTACTGCTATTTCTTCTAGGTGGGGATTTGGCTGGAAATATCTGTTTTTAGATTCTAAACAGAAAGGGTTGCTAAACTGATGCATACACACATGAGCAAAACACTTTAAGTTGAATTCACACAGTGAAGTTCATTCCGTTAGCACAGTCCGTTTTGGTTTTAGAGCGAGATGTTTCTCTGAACACCATGTCCTCCCATTCATTCAGGAATGTCCAAACGCAGCTTATAGAAGAAAAGTGTTTGTAACTCGCTCCATAGAAACACAGATGCAACTCTCTCAGCTGAACGAACACACAGCAGGGCAGTTTGAATCAAACGTTTCTTCTGTGTTTCAGAGGCATTCTTACTGCTATTTCTTCTGCGGAGGATTTGGCTGGAAATAACTGTTTTTAGATTCTCGACAGAAAGAATTGGTAAGCTGCCGCATACACAGATCACTGTAAATCTGTAAGTTGAATTCACACAGTGAAGTTTATTCTGTTAGTACGCTCCGTTTTGGTTTTAAAGTGAGATGTATCTCTGAACACCGTATACTCCAATTTATTCAGGAATGTCCAAACGCAACTCATAGACAAAAAATGTTTGTAACTCACTGCATACAAACACAGATGCTGCACTCTTAGCTGAATGAACACACAGCAGAGCAGTTGGAATCATACTTTTTTTCTGTGGTTCAGACGCATTCTTTGTACTATTTCTTCTAGGCGGGGATTTGGCTGGAAATAACTGTTATTAGATTTTAAATTGAAAGATTTGCTAAACTGATGCATACACACATCAGTGTAACTGTGTAAGTTGAATTCAAACAGTGAAGTTCACTCTGCTTGAATGCTCCATTTTGGTATTACAGTGAGATGTTTCTCTGAACACCATATACTCCCATTCATTCAAGAATGTTCCAATGCAGCTCATAGAAGAAAAGTGTTTGTAACTCGCTGCATACAAGAGATATGCCACTCTCTTAGCTCAACGAACACAGTAGAGCAGTTTGAATCCTACGTTTTTTCTGTGTTTCAGAAGCTTTCTTACTGCTATTTCTTCTTGGAAGAGATTTTCCTGGAAATACCTGTTTTTAGATTCTCCACAGAAAGAGTTGTCAAACTCAGTATAACTATTGCTAAGCTGATGCATACACACTTGAGTATAACCATTTAAGTTGAATTCACACAATGAAGTTCATTCTGTTAGAACGCTCCGTTTTGGTTTTAGAGTGAGATGTTTCTGTGAACACCATATACTCTCATTCATTCTGGAAAGTGCAAACACAGCTCATAGAAGAAAAGCTTTTGTAACTCACTGCATACAAACACAGATGCAACTCTCTTAGCTGAATGAACACAAAGCAGAGCAGTTTGAGTCATCCGTTTCTTCTGTGTTTCAGACCCATTCTTACTGCTATTTTTTCTAGGCAGGGATTTGGCTGGAAATAACTGTTTTTAGATTCTCCACAGAAAGAACTGCTAAACTGCTGCATACAGACATCAGTGTAACTCTGTAAGTTGAATTCACACAGTGAAGTTCATTCTGTTGGTCCACTCCCTTTTGGATTTAAAGGGAGATGTTTCTCTGAATACCATATACTCCTATTCATTCAGGAATATCCAAGTGCAGTTCATAGAAGAAAAGGATTTGTACTTCACTGCATATAAACCCAGATACAACTCTCTTAGCTGAACGAACACACAGCAGAGCAGTTGGAATCATACGCTTCTTCTGTGTTTCAGACACATTCTTACTGCAATTTTAACTAGGTGGGAATTTGGCTAGAAATAACTGTTTTTAGATTTTCCAAAGTAAGAGTTGTCAAAGTGCCACATACCCACATTAGTGTAACCCTGTAAGTTGAATTCACACAGTGAATTTCATTCTCCTAGAAAGCTTTGTTTCGGTTTTAGAGTGAGATATTCCTCTGAACAACACATACTCCAATTCATTCATGAAAGTCTGACTGCAGCTCATAGAAGAAAAGCGTTTGTAACTCACTGCATACAAAGACAGATGCAACTCTCTTAGCTGAACGAACACAGCAGAGCAGTTTGAATCATATGTTTCTTCTGTGTTTCAGATGCATTCTTATTGCTATTTCTTCTAGGTGGGGATTTGGATCAAAATACCTGTTTTTACATTCTCCACAGAAAGAGTTCCTAAACTGTTGCATACACACGTTAGTGTAACTCTTTTTTTTTTTATTGCATTTTAGGTTTTGGGGTACATGTGAATAACATACAATATTGTTGCATAGGTACACACGTGGCAGTGTAATTTGTTGCCTTCCTCCCCTTCACCTATATCTGGCATTTCTCCCCATGCAATCTGCCCGCAACTCCTCATCCCCCACTGTCCCTCACCCCCCACTGTCCCTCCCCTATTTTCCCCAACATACCCCAGCGTATAGTGCTCCCCTCCCTGTGTCCATGTGTTCTCATTGTTCAACACCCGCCTATGAGTGAGAACATGCGGTGTTTGATTTTGTGTTCTTGTGTCAGTTTGCTGAGAATGATGGTTTCCAGGTTCATCCATGTCCCTACAAAGGACACAAACTCGTCGTTTTTGATGGCTGCATAATATTCCATGGTGTATTTGTGCCACATTTTCCCTGTCCAGTATACCATTGATGGGCATTTGGGTTGGTTCTAGGTCTTTGCTATTGTAAACTGTGCTGCAATGAACATTCGTGTGCATGTGTCCTTATAGTAGAACGATTTATAATCCTTTGGATATATACCTAATAATGGAATTGCTGGGTCGAATGGAATGTCTATTTCCAGGTCCTTGAGGAATCGTCACACTGTCTTCCACAATGGTTGAACTAGTTTACACTCCCACCAACAGTGTAAAAGTGTTCCTATTTCTCCACATACTCTCCAGCATCTGTTGTCTCTAGATTTTTTAATGATCGCCATTCTAACTGGGGTAAGATGGTATCTCAATGTAGTTTTGATTTGCATTTCTCTAATGACCAGTGAAGCACATCAAAAACCTTATCCAGCATGATCAAGTAGGATTCATCCCGGGGATGCAAGGCTGGTTCAACATGCGCAAGTGTATAAATGTAATTCACCACATAAACAGAACCAAAGACAAAAACCACATGATTATCTCAATTGATGCAGAGTGTAACTCTTTAAGTTGAATTCACACAGTGAAGTTCACTCTGTTAGAAAGCTCATTTTGGTTTTAGAGTGAGATGTTTCTCAGAACACCCTATAATCCCATTCATTCTGGAATGTGCAAACACAGCTCATAGAAGAAAAGCGTTTGTAACTTGCTGCATACAAACACAGATGCAACTCTCTTAGCTAAACAAACACACAGCAGGGCAGTTGGAATCACACATTTCTTCTGTCTTTCAGACGCATTTTTACCGCTATTTCTTCTAGGTACAGATTTGGCTGAAAATAACTGTTTTTAGGTTTTCCATAGAAAGAGTTGCTATACTGCCACATACACACATCAGTGTAACTCTGTAAGTTGAATTCACACAGTGAAGTTCATTCTGTTTGAACGCTCCCTTTTGGTTTTAGAGCGAGATTTTTCTCTGTACACCATATACTCCCATTCATTCAGGAATGCCCAAATGCAGCTCATAGAAGAAAAGCGTTTCTAACTCGTTGCATACAAACACAGATGCAACTCTCTTAGCTGAATGAACACACAGCAGAGCACTTGGAATCATACATTTCTTCTGTGTTTCTGATGTATTCATACTGCTATTTCTTCTAGGTGGGGATTTGGCTGGAAATTACTGTTTTTAGATTATCCCCAGAAAGAATTGCTAAACTGCTGCATACACAGATCACTGTAACTCTGTTTGTTGAATTCACACAGTGGAGTTCATTCTGTTAGAACGCTGCATTTTGGTTTTAGACCGAGATGTTTCTCTGAACACCATATACTCCCATTCATTCAGGAATCTCCAAATGCAGCTCATAGAAAAAAAGCGTTTGTAACTTGCTGCATACAAACACAGATGCAAGTCTCTTAGCTGAACGAACACACAGCAGAGCAGTTTCAATCATACATTTCTTCTGTGTTTCAGAAGGATTCTTACTGCTATTTGTTTTAGGTGGGGATTCGGCTGGGAATAACTGTTTTTAAGTTCTCCACAGAAAGAGTTGCTAAACTGCTGCATACACACATCAGTGTACCTCTGTAAGTTGAATTCACACAGTGAAGTTCACACTGTTAGAACGCTCTGTTTGATTTTAGAGTGAGATGTTTCTTTGAACACCGTATATTCCCATTCATTCAGGAATGTCCAAACACAGCTCATAGAACAAAAGCGTTTGTAACTCACTGCATATAAACACAGACGCAACTCTCTTAGCTGAAAAAACACACAGCAGATCAGTTTGAATCTTATGTTCCTTCTGTGTTTCAGGCGAATCCTTAATGCCATTTCTTCTAGGCTGGGATTTGGCTAGAAATAACTGTTTTAAGATTCTCCAAAGAAATAGTTGCTGAACTGCCACATACACACATCAGTATGACTCTGTAAATTGAAATGACACTTTGAAGTTTATTCTGTTAGAACTCTTCATTTTTGTTTTAGAGCGAGATGTTTCTCTGAACAGCATATAATCCCATTCATTCAGGAATGTCCAAACACAGCTCGTAGAAGAAAGGCATTTGTAACTCAGTGCATACAAACACAGATGCAACTTTATTAGCTTAACAAACACAGCAGAGCAGTTTGAATCATACATTTCTTTGGTGTGTCAGACGCATTCTTACTGTTATTTATTCTAGGAGGAGAATTGGCTGAAAATAACTGTTTTTAGATCTCCACAGAAAGAGTTGCTAAACTGCCACATACACACATCAGTGTAAGACTGTAAGCTGAATTCGCAAAGTGAAGTTCATTCTGTTAGAACGCTCTGTTTTGGTTTTAGAGTGAGACGTTTCTCTGAACACCATATACTCCCATTCATTCACGAATGTCCAAACGCAGCTCATAGAAGAAAAGCCTTTGTAACTCGCTGCATACAAACACAGATGCAATTCTCTTAGCTGAACGAACACACAGCAGAGCAGTTTGAATCATACGTTTCTTCCGTGTTTAAGACCCATTCTTACTGCTATTTCTCCTAGGTGGGGATTTGGATGGAAATAACTGTTTTTTAATTCTCTGCAGAAAGTGTTGCCAAAATGCTGCATAGAAACATCAGTGTAACTCTGTAAGTTGAATTCACACAGAGAAGTTCATTGTTTTACAATGCTCCATTTTTTTTAGAGCGAGATGCTTCTCTAAACACCATATAATTCCATTCATTCAGAAATGTCCAAAAGCAGCTCATAGAAGAAAAGCCTTTGTAACTCGCTGCATACAAACACAGATGCAACTCTCTTAGTTGAACGAACACAGAGCAGAGGAGATTGAATCATACGTTTCATTTGTGTTTCAGACGCATTCTTACTGTTATTTCTTCTAGGTGGCTATTTGGGTGGAAATAATTATTGTTAGAATCTCCACAGAAACATTTGCTAAACTGCAGCACACACACTTCATCGTAACTTTGTAAGTTAAATTCACACAGTGAAGTTCATTCTGTTAGAATGCTCCTTTTTGGCTTTAGAGTGAAATGTTTCTCTGAACAACATATACTCCCATTCATTCAAGAATGTCCAAACTCATCTCGTAGAAGAAAAGCATTTGTAATTCGCTGCATACAAATACAGTTGAAAGTCTCTTAGTTGAATGAACATACAGCAGAGGAATTTCAATCATACGTTTCTCCTGTGTTTCAGTCGCATTCTTACTGCTATTTCCTCTATGAGGGGATTTGCCTGGACATAACTGTTTTTAGGATCTCTAACGAAAGAGTTGCTAAACTGCCGCATACACACATCAGTGTAACTCTGTCAGTTGAATTCACACAGTGAAGTTCATTCTGGTAGAATGATCCGTTTTGGTTTTGGAGCGAGATGCTTCTCTGAACACCATATACACCCATTCATTCAGGAATGTCCAAACGCAGCTCATAGAAGAAAAGCGTTTGTAACTCGCTGCATACAAATACAGATGCAACTTTCTGAGGTGAAACCACACACAGCAGAGCCGTTTGAATCATTTGTTTCTTCTGGGTTTCAGACCCATTGTTACTACTATTTCTTCTAAGCGGGGATTTGGCTGGAAATAACTGTGTTTAGATTCTCCACAGAAAGAGTTGTTAAACTGTCGTATACACACATCAGTGTAATACTGTAAGTTGAATTCACACAGTGAAGTTCATTCTGTTAGAATGTTCCATTTTGCTTTTAGAGCGAGATGTTTCTCTGAAAACCATACACTCCCATTCATTCAGGATTGTCCAAACGTAGCTCATAGAATAAAAGAGTTTGTAATTCGCTGCATACACACACAGATGCAACTCTCTTAGCTGAACGAAAACCCAGCTGAGCTGTTTGAACCATATATTCCTCCTGTGTTTCAGACGCATTCTTACTGCTATTTCCTCTATGAGGGGATTTGCCTGGAAATAACTGTTTTTAGATTCTCTAACGAAAGAGTTGCTAAACTGCCACATACACACATCAGTGTAACTCTGTCAGTTGAATTCACACAGTGAAGTTAATTCTGGTAGAACGCTCCATTTTGGTTTTAGTGTGAGATGCTTCTCTGAACACCTTATAAACCCATTCATTCAGGAATGTCTAAACGGAGCTCATAGAAGAAAAGCGTTTGTAACTCGCTGCATACAAATACAGATGCAACTTTCTGAGGTGAAACCACACACAGCAGAGCCGTATGAATAATTTGCATCTTCTGGGTTTCAGACCCATTATTAATGCTATTTCTTCTAAGTGGGGATTTGGCTGTAAATAACTGTTTTTAGATTCTCCACAGAAAGAGTTGCTAAACTGTTGTATACACACATCAGTGTAATACTGTAAGTTGAATTCACACAGTGAAGTTTATTCTGTTAGAACATTCCATTTTGCTTTTAGTGCGAGATGTTTCTCTTAAAACCATACACTTTCATTCATTCAGGATTGTCCAAACGCAGCATGTAGAACAAAAGGGTTTGTAACTCCCTGCATACAAACACAGATGCAACCCTCTTAGCTGAATGAACACCCAGCAGAGCAGTTTGAATCATACTTTTCTTTTGTGTTTCAGACCCATTCATACTGCTATTTCTTTTAGGTGGGAATTTGGGTGGAAATAGCTGTTCTTAGATTCTCCACAAAAAGATTTGCTAAAGTACAGCATACACACATCAGCATACTACTGTAAGTTGAATTGACCCAGTGAAGTTCATTTTGTTAGAAAGCTCCATTTTGGTTTTAGAGTGAGATGTTTCTCTCAACACCATATACTCCCATTTATTCGGGAATGTCCAAACACAGCTAGTAGAAGAAAAATGTTTGTAACTCGCTCCATAGAAACAGAGATGCAACTCTCTTCGCTGAACAAACACACAGCAGAGCAGTTTGAATCATACGTTTCTTCTGTGTTTCAGACGCATTCTACTGCTATTTCTTTTAGCTGGGGATATGGCTGGAATTAACTGTTTTTAGATTCTCCACAGAAAGAGTTACTAAGCTGCCACATCCACACATCAGTGTAATTCTGTATGTTAAATTGACACAATGAAGATCATTCCGTTAGAAAGCTCTCCTTTGGTTTTAGAGCGAGATGTTTCTCTGAACACCATATAATCCTTTTCATTCAGGAATGTCCAAACGCAGCTCATAGAAGAAAACCGTTTGTTACTCGCTGCATACAATTACAGATGAAACTCTCTTAGATGAACGAACACTCAGCAGAGCAGTTTGAATCATAGGTTTCTTCTGTGTTTCAGAATAATTCTTACTGCTATTTCTCCTAGGCATGGATTTGGCTGGAAATAACTGTTTTTAGATTCTCCACAGAAAGAGTTGCCAAACTGCTGCATACACACATCAGTGTATCTCTGTAAGTTGAATTCACACAGTGAAGTTCATTCTGTTAGAATGCTTTGTTTTGGTTTTAGACCGAGATGTTTCTCTGATCACCATATACTCCCATTCATTCAGGAATGGCCAAATGCTGCTCATAGAAGAAAAGCGTTATTAACTCGCTGCATACAAACACAGATGTAACCCTCTTAGCTGAACGACCTCACACAGAGCTGTTTGAATCATACATTTCTTCTGTGTTTCAGATACATTCTTAATGCTGTTTCTTCTAGGCTGAAATTTGGCTGGATATAAGTGATTTTAGATTCTCCACATTAAGAGTTGCTAAACTGCCATATACACCCATCAGTGTAACACTGTAAGTTGAATTCACACAGTGAAGTTTGTTCAGTTAGAATGCTCCGTTTTGCTTTTAGAGCGAGATGTTTCTCTGAAAACCATACACTCCCATTCATTCAGGATTGTCCAAACGTAGCTCATAGAACAAAACTGTTTGTAACTCGCTGCATACAAACACAGATTCAACCCTCTTAGCTGAATGAGCACCAAGCACAGCAGTTTGAATCATACTTTTCTTTTCTGTTTCAGACCCGTTAATACTGCTGTTTCTTCTAGGCGGGGATTTTGGTGGAAATAACTGTTTTTAGATTCTCCAAAGTAAGAGTTGCTAAACTGCCGCATAGACACTTCAGCGTAACATTGTAAGTTGAATTGACACAGTGAAGTTCATTCTGTTAGAACGCTCCATTTTGGTTTTAGAGTGAGACATTACTCTGAACATCATATAAACCCATTCATTCAGGAATGTCTAAACACAGCTCATAGAAGGAAAGCGTTTTTAAATTGCTGCATACAAACACAGATGCAACTCTACTAGCTGAATGAATTCACAACAGAGCAGTTTGAATTACACATTTCTTCTGTGTTTCAGACCTATTCTTACTGCTATTCCTTCTAGGTGGGCATTTGGCTGGAAATAACTGTTTTTAGATTCTCCACAGAAAGAGTGGCTAAACTGCTGCATAAACACATCTGTGTAACTCTATAAGTTGAATTCACACAGTGAAGTTCATTTGGTTAGAATGCTCTGTTTTGGTTTTAGAGCGAGATGTTTCTCAGAATAAAATGTACTCCCATTCATTCTAGAATGTCCAAACGCAGCTCATAGAAGAAAAGCATTTGTAACTCACTGCATAGAAACACAGATGCAGCTCTCTTATCTGAATGAATACAAAGCAGAGCAGTTTGAATCATACGTTTCTTCTGTGTTTCAGACGCATTCCTACTGCTATTTCTTCTAGGCAGGGATTTGGCTCAGAATAACTGTTTTTAGATTCTCAACAGAAAGAGTTGCTAAACTGCGGTATACACACATCAGTGTAACACTGTAAGTTGAATTCCCACAGTGAAGTTCATTCTGTTAGAACGCTCCGTTTTGGTTTTAGAGCGAGATGTTTATCTGAAAATCATACACTCCCATTCATTCAGGATTGTCCAAACGCAGCTCTTAGAACAAAATCGTTTGTAACTCGCTGCATACAAACACAGATGCAACTCTCTTAACTGAAAGAAAACACAGCCGAACAGTTTGAACCATATATTCCTTTTGTGTTTCAGATGCATTCTTACTGCTATTTCCTCTATCAAGGGATTTGGCTAGAAATAGCTGTTTTTACATTCTCTAACGAAAGAGTTACTAAACTGTCGCATACACACAGCAGTGTAACTCTGTCAGTTGGATTCACACAGTGAAGTTCATTCTGGTAGACCGCTCCATTTTGGTTTTAGAGCGAGATGCTTCTCTGAACACCGTATACACCCATTCATTCAGGAATGTCCAAACACAGCTCATAGAAGAAAAGCGTTTGTAAGTCGCTGCATACAAATACAGATACAACTTTCTGAGGTGAAACCGCGCACAGCAGAGCCGTTTGAATAATTTGCTTCTCCTGGGTTTCAGACCCATTATTACTGCAATTCCTTCTAGGCGGGCATTTGGCTGGAAATAACTGTTTTTAGATTTTCCACAGAAAGAGTTGCTAAACTGTCGTATACACACATCAGTGTAATACTGTAAGTTGAATTCACACAGTGAAGTTCATTCTGCTAGAATTCTCCATTTTCCTTTTAGCGTGAGATGTTTCTCTGAAAACCATACACTCCCATTCATTCAGGATTGTCCAAACGCAGCTTGTGGAACAAAAGCGTTTGTAACTCGCTGTATACAAACACAGATGCAACCCACTTAGCTGAATGAACACCCAGCAGAGTAGTTTGAATCACACTTTTCTTTTCTGTTTCAGACCCATTCATACTGCTCTTTCTTCTAGGCAGGAATTTGGGTGGAAATAACTGTTTTTACATTCTCCACAGAAAGATTTCCTAAAGTGGCGCATACACACATCAGTGTACTTCTGTAAGTTGAATTGACACAGTGAAGTTCATTTTGTTAGAAGGCTCCGTTTTGATTTTAGAGAGAGATGTTTCTCTGAACACCATATACTCCCATTCATTAGGAAATGTCCAAACACAGCTCATAGAAGAAAAACGTTTGTAACTCCCTCCATAGAAACGCAGATGCAACACTCTTAGCTAAACGAACACACAGCAGAGCAGTTTGAATCATACGTTTCTTCTGTGTTTGAGACGCATTCTTACTGAAATTTCTTCTAGATGGGGATATGGCTGGAATTAACTGTTTTTAGATTCTCCACAGAAAGAGTTGCTAAGGTGCCACATCCACACATTAGTGTAACACTGCAAGTTGAATTGACACAGTGAAGTTCATTCCGTTAGAATGCTGTCCTTTGGTTTTAGAGCAATATGTTTCTCTGAACCCCATATAATCCCATTATTTCCGGAATTTCCAAACGCAGCTCATAGAAGAAAAGCGTTTGTAACTCACTGCATAGAAACACAGATGCAACTCTCCTATCTGAACGAACACTCAGGTGAACAGTTTGAATCATAGGTTTCTTCTGTGCTTCAGACGTATTCTTACTGCTATTTCTTCTAGGCAGGGATTTGGCTGTGAATAACTGTTTTTAGATTCTCCACAGAAAGAGTTGCCAAACTGCAGTATACACACATCAGTGTAACACTGTAAGTTGAATTTCCACAGTGAAGTTCATTCTGTTAGAACGCTCCGTTTTGGTTTTAGAGCGAGATGTTTCTCTGAAAACCATGCACTCCCATTCATTCAGGATTGTCCAAACGCAGTTCGTAGAACAAAATCGTTTGTAACTCGCTGCATACAAACACAGATGAAACTCTCTTAGCTTAAGGAACACCCAGCCGAGCCGTTTGAATCATATATTCCTCCTGTATTTCAGACGCATTCTTACTGCTATTTCCTCTGTGAGGGGATTTACCTGGAAATAACTGTTTTTAGATTCTCTAACAAAAGAGTAGCTAAACTGCTGCATAAACTCATTGGTGTAACTTTGTGAGTTGAATTCACATAGTGAAGTTCATTCTGGTAGAACGCTCCATTTTGGTTTTAGAGTAAGATGCTTCTCTGAACACCTTATACACCCATTCTCTCAGTAATGTCCAAACGCAGCTCATAGAAGAAAAGCGTTTGTAACTCGCTGCATACAAATACAGATGCAACTTTCTGAGGTGAAACCACACGCAGCAGAGCCGTTTGAATAATTTGTATCTTCTGGGTTTCAGACCCATTATTACTGCTATTTCTTCTAAGCGGGGATTTGGCGGGAAATTACTGCTTTTAGATTCTCCATAGAAAGAGTTGCTAAACTGCTGTATACACACATCAGTGTAACGCTGTAAGTTGAATTCACACAGTGAATTTCATTCTGTTAGAACGCCCCGTTTTGCCTTTAGAGTGAGATGTTTCTCTGAAAACCATACACTCCCATTCATTCAGGATTGTGCAATTGCAGATTGTGGAAAAAAAGCGTTTGTAACTCGCTGCATAAAACCACATGTGCAATGCTCTTAGCTGAAAGAGCACACAGCAGAACAGTTTGAATCCTATGTTTCTACTGTGTTTCAGATGCATTCTTACTGCTATTTCTTCTAAAAGGGGGTTTGGCTGGAAATTCCTGATTTTAGATTCTCCACAGAAAGAGTTGCTAAACTGACGCATTCCCAAAGCAGCATACCTCTGTATGTTGAATTCATACAGTGAAGTTTATTCTGTTAGAATGTTCCATTTTGGTTTTAGAGCGAGACGTTTCTCTGAACACCGTGTACACCCATTCATTCAGAAATGTCCTAACCCAGCTCGTAGAAAAAGAAAGCAGTTGTAACTCACTGCATACAAACACAGATGCAACTCTAATAGCTGAACGAACTCTCAGCAGAGCAGTTTCAATTATACGTGTCTTCTGTGTTTCAGACCCATTCTGACTGCTATTTCTTCTAAGTGGGCATTTCACTGGAAATAAATGTTATTAGATTCTCCACAGAAAGAGTTGCTAAACGACCGCATGCACATATCAGTGTAACTCAATAAGTTGAATTCACACAGTGAAGTTCATTCTATTAGAATGCTCTGTTTTGGTTTTAGAGCGAGATGTTTCTCCGCATAACATATGTTCCCATTCATTCAGGAATGTCCAAACGCAGTTCATAGAAGAAAAGTGTTTGTAACTCGCTGCATACAAATGCAGATGCAACTCTCTTAGCTGAGCAAACACACAGCAGAGCAGTTTGAATCATACGTTTCTTCTGTGTTTCACACGCATTCTTACTTCTATTTCTTCTAGTGAGGGATTTGGCTGGAAATAACTATTTTTAGATTCCCCACAGAAAGAGTTGCTAAACTCCCATATACACACATCAGTGTAACTCTGTAAGTTGAATTGACACAGTGAAGTTCATTCTGTTATAATGCTCCATTTTGGTTTTAGAGCGAGATGTTTCTCTGAACACCCTATATTCTCATTCATTCAGGAATTACCAAACACAGCTCATAGAAGAAAAGCTTTTATAACTTGCTGCAAACAAACACAGATGCAACTCTCTTAGCTGAAGGAACACGCAGTAGAGCAGTTTGAATCATACGTTTCTTCAGTGTTTCAGACGCATTCCTACTGCTATTTCTTCTAGGCAGGGAATTGATGGGGAATAACTGTTTTTAGATTCTCAACAGAAAGAGTTGTTAAACTGCGGTAAACTCACATCAGTGTAACACTGTAAGTTGAATTCCCACAGTGAAGGTCATTCTGTTAGAATGCTCTGTTTTGGTTTTAGAGCGAGATGTTTCTCTGAAAACCATACACTCCCATTCATTCAGAATTGTCCAAACGCAGTGTGTAGAACAAAATCATTTGTAATTCTCTGCATACAAACACAGATGCAACTCTCTTAGTTGAACGGACACCCAGCCAAACAGTTTGAATCTTATATTCTTTCTGTGTTTCAGACGCATTGTTACTGCTATTTCCTCTATGAGGGGATTTGGTTGGAAATAACTGTTTTTAGATTCTCCAATGAAAGAGTTGCTAAACTCCTGCATACACACATCAATGTAACTCTGTCAATTGAATTCACACAGTGAAGTTCATTCTGTTAGAATGCTCCATTTTGGTTTTAGAACGAGGTGTTTCTTTGAACACTGTATACTCCCATTCATTCAGGAATGTCCAAATGCAGCTAATAGAAGAAAACCATTTGTAACTCGCTGCACACAAACACAGATTCAACTTTCTTAGCTGAGCGAATACACAGCAGAGCAGTTTGAATCATACGTTTTTTCTGTTTTTCAGATGCTTTCTTACTGCTATTTCTTCTAGGCAGGGATTTGGCTGGAAATAACTGCTTTTAGATCCTCCACAGAAAGAGTTGCTAAACTGCCGCATACAAACATCAATGTAACTCTTTAAGTGCAATTCAAACAGTGAAGTTGATTTTGTTAGAATGCTCCATTTAGGTTTTAGAATGAGATGTTGCTCTGAGCACTGTATACTACCATATATTCAGAAATGTCCAAATGCAGCTCATAGAAGAAAAGCGTTTGTAACTTGCTGCATGTAAAGACAGACACAACTCTCTTAGCTGAACGAACGCAATGCAGAGCAGTTTGAATCATACGTTTCTTCTGTGTTTCAGATGCAATCTTATTGCTGTTTCTTCTAGGCGGGATTTACCTGGAAATAACTGCTTTTAGATTCTCCACAAAAAGTTGCTGAACTGCCGCATACATACATGAACGTAACTCTGTAAGTTGAATTCACTCAGTGAAGTTCGTTCTTTCAGAATAATCCATATTAATTTTAGAGCGAGATGTTTCTCTGAACACCATATACTCCCATTCATTCAGTAATGTCCAAACGCAGCTCATAGAAGAAAAGTGTTTGTAGCTCGCTGCATGCAAACACAGATGTAACTATGTTAGCTGAACGAACACACAGAAGGGCAGTTGAATCATACGTATCTTCTGTGTTTCAGAATAATTCTTACTACTATTTCTTCTAGGTGGGGATTAGGCTGGAAATAACTGCTTTTAGATTCTCCACAGAAAGAGTTGCTAAACTGTCGCATAAGCACATCAGTGAATCTCTGTAAGGTGAATTCACACAGTGAAGTTCATTGTGTTAGAACACTCCGTTTTGATTTCAGAGTGAGATGTTTCTCTGAACAACATATACTCCCATTCATTCAGGAATGTCCAAATGCAGCTCATAGAAGAAAACACCTGTAACGTGGTGCATGCAAACACAGATGAAATTCACTTGGCTGAACGAACACACAGCAGAGCAGTTTGAATCATGTGTTTCTTCTGTGTTTCAGATGCATTCTTACTGCTATTTCTTCTACTGGGAATTTGGTTGGAAATAACTGTTTTTAGATTCCCCAAAGAAAGGGTTGCTAAACTGCCATGGGCAGACATCAGTGTAACTCTGTAAGTTGAATTCACACAGTGATGTTCATTCTGTTTGAACGCTCCATATTGGGTTTAAAGAGAGATGTTTCTCTGAACAGCATACACTCCCATTCATTCAGGAATGTACAATTGCAGCTCTTAGAAGAAAAGCATCTGTAACTCCCTACATACAAACACAGATGCAACACTCTTAGCTGAATGAACACAGAGCAGAACTGTTTGAATTAAAAGTTTCTTCTGTGTTTTAGATGCATTTTTACTGCTATTTATTCTAGGTCGGAATTTGGCTGAAAATAACTGATTTTAGATTCTTCACAGAAAGAATTGCTAAACTGCTTCATACACACATCGGTGTAACTCTGTAAGTTGAATTCACAAAGTGAAGTTCATTCAGTTAGAACACTCCATTTTGGTTATAGAACGAGATTGTTCTGTGAACACCATATACTTCCACTTATTCAGGAATGTCCAAACACAGCTCATAGAAGAGAAGCTCTTGTAACTCACAGCATGCAAACAGAGATGCAACTCTTAGCTGAATGAACCCACAGTAGAGCAGTTTGAATCATACGTTTCCTCTGTGTTTCAGACCCATTCTTACTGTTATTTCTCCTAGGCAAGGATTTGGATAAAATTAACTGTTTTTAATATTCTCTGCAGAAATGGTTGCTAAACTGCAGCAAACAAAAATTACAGATGAAACTTTCTTAGCAGAACGAACACACAGTGGAGCAGTTTGAATCATGTGTTTCTTCGTGGTTTAAGACACATTCTTACTGCTATTTCTTCTAGGCGAGGATTTGGCTGAAAATAACTGTTTTTAGATGATCCACAGATAGAGTTGCTAAACTGCTGCACACAAACATCAGTGTAACTCTGTAAATTGAATTCACACAGTGAAGTTCATTCTGTTAGAATGCTCCATTTTGGTTTTAGAGTGAGATGTTTCCCTGAACACTGTCTACCCCCATTCATTCAGGAAAGTCCAATCCTAGCTCAAGGAAGAAAAGCGTTTGTAATTCGCTGCATACAAACAGAGATGCAACACTCTTAGCTGAACGAACACACAGCAGAGCAGTTTGAATCATATGTTTCTTCTATGTTTCAGATGCATTCTTACTGCTATTTCTTCTAGGTGGGGATTTGGCTGGAAATAACTGTTATTAGATTCTCCACAGAAGGTGTTGCTAGACTGCCACATACACTCATCAGTGTTACTCTGTAAGTTGAATTCACACAGTGAAGTTCATTCTCTTAGAATGCTCCATTTTGCGTTTAGAGTGAGATGTTTCTCTGAACATCATGCACTCCCATTCATTCAGGAATGTCCAAACGCAGCTCATAAAAGAAAAGCATCTGTAACTCGCTACATACAAACAGAGATGTAACTCTCTTAGCTGAACAAACACACAGCAGAACAGTTTGAATTAAATGTTTCTTCTGTGTTTCAGACGCATTCTTACTGCTGTTTATTTTAGGTGGGAATTTGGCTAGAAATAACTGTTTTTAGATTCATCACAGATGGAGTTGCTAAACTGCCGCATTCACACATCATTGTAACTCTGTAAGTTGAATTCATACAGTGAAGTTCATTCTGTTAGAACACTCCATTTTGGTTTTAGAGCGAGATGTTTCTCTGAACACCATATACTCCCATTCATCAGGAATGTTCAAACGCAGCTCATAGAAGAAAAGTGCTGGTAACTCGCTGCATACAAACACAGATGCAGCTCTCTTAGCTGAACGAACACAAAGCAGAGCAGTTTGAATCATACTTTCCTTCTGTGTTTCAAGTGCATTCACACTGCCATTTCTTCTAGGTGGTGAGTTGGCTGGTTATGACTGTTTTGAGATTCTCCACTGAAAGAGTTGCTAGAATGCTGCATACACAAGTCAGTGTAATTTTGTAACGTGAATTCACACAGTGATGTTCATTCTGTTAGAACACTCCGTTTTGGTTTTAGAGTAAGATGTTTCTCTGAACACTATATGCTCCCATTCATTCAGGAATGTAGAAACACAGCTCATGGAAGAAAAGCGTTTGTAAGTCGCTGCATACAAACACACATGCAACAATTTTAGCTGAACGAACACACAGCAGACCAGTTTGAATCAAATATTTCTTTTGTGTTTTAGACATATTCTTACTGCTGTTTTTCTAGGTGGGGATATGACTGAAAATTACTGTTTTTACATTCTCCACAGAAAGAATTTTTAAACTGCTGCATACATACATCAGTGAACTTCTGTATATTGAATTCACACAGTGAAGTTCATTCTGTTAGAACTCTAGGTTTTGGTTTTAGAGTGAGATATTTGTCTGAACACCATGTATTTCCATTCATTCAGGAATGTCCAAACGTAGCTCATAGAAGAAAAGCCTTTGTAACTCGCTGCATACAAACCCAGATGGAACTGTCTTAGATAAACAAACACACCACAGAGTATTTTGAATCATATATTTCTTCTGTGTTTCAGAAGCATTCTTTCTGCTATTTCTTCTGGGCGGGTATTCAACTAAAAATAAGTGTTTTTAGATTCTCCACAGAAAGGGATGCTAAACTGCCACGTACACATATCAGTGTAAATCTGTAAGCTGAATTCACACAGTGAAGTTCATTCTGTGAGAATGCTCCGTTTTGGTTTTAGAGGGAGATGTTTCTCTGAATTCCATATAGTACCATTCATTCAGGAATGTTCAAACACAGCTCAAAGAAGAAAAGTATTTGGAACTCGCTGCATACAAACACAGATCCAACTCTCTTAGCTCAATGAACACACAGCAGAGCAGTTTGAATCATACGTTTCTTCTCTGTTTCAGACGTATTCTTACTTCTCTTTCTTCTAGGCGGGGATTTGGCTTTAAATAACAGTTTTTAGGTTCTCCACGGAAAGTATTGCTAAATTGCTGCATGCACACATCAGTGTAACTCTGTTAGTTGAATTTGTGCAGTGAAGGTTATTCTGTTAGAACACTCCGTTTTGGTTTTAGAGTGAGATGATTCTCTGAACACCACATACTCCCATTCATTCAGGAATTTCCGAACACAGCTCGTAGAGGAAAAGTGTTTGTAACTGGCAGCATACAAACGCAGATGCAACTCTCTTAGCTTAACCAACACAAAGCAGAGCAGGTTGAATTATACGTTTCTTTTGTGTTTCAGACTCATTCTTACTGCTATTTATATTACGTGGGGATTTGACTGAAAATAACTCTTTTTAGATTCTCCACAGAAAGAGTAGATAAACTGTCACATACACAGATGAATGTACCTTTGTAAGTTAAATTCACACAGTGAAATTTATTCTGTCTGAATGCTCCGTTTTGCTTTTAGAGCGAGATGTTTCTCTGAACACCGTATACTCCCATTCATTCAGGAATGTCCAAAGGCAGCTCAAAGAAGAAAAGTATTGGTAACTGGCTGCAAACAAACACAGATGAAACTCTCATAGCTGAATGAACACACAGCAGATCAGTTTGAATCATACGTTTCTTCTGTGTTTCAGACGCATTCTTACTGCGATTTCTTCTAGGTGGGGATTTGGCTGGAAATAACTGCTTTTAGATTCTCCACAGAAAGGGTTGCTAAACTGCGGCATACACACATCAATGTAACTCTGTAAATTGATTTCACACGGTGAAGTTGATTATGTTAGAATGCTCTGTTTTGGTTTTAGAGCGAGTTGTTTCTCTGAACAGCATATATTACCATTCATTCAGGAATGTCCCAACGCTGCTCATTGAAGAAAAGCATTTGTAACTTGCTCCATACAAACACAGATGCAACTCTCTTAGCTGAACGAACAGAGAGCAGAGCAGTTTGAATCAAACGTTTCTTCCGTGTTTCAGACTCGTTCATTTTTTTTCTTTATTTTATTTTTTTCTTATTGCATTTCAGCTTTTGGGGAAGACGTGAAGAAAATACAATATTGTTGCAAAGGTACATGCGAGGCATTGAGATTTGTTGCCTTCCTCCCCTTCACCTATATCTGGCATTCTTCTCCGTGTTATCTCCCCCTAACTCCCCACCACCCACTGTCCTTCCTCTATTTCCCCCTAACAGACCCCAGCGTATAGTGCTCCTCTCCCTGTATCCATGTGTTCTCATTGTTCAACTTCCTCTTATGAGTGACAACATACACTGTTGGATTTTGTGTTCTTGTGTCAGTTTACTAAAAATTATGATTTCTAGGTTTATACATGTCGCTACAAAGACATGAACTCATCGTTTTTGATGGCTGCATAATATTCCATGGTGTATATGTGCCACATTTTTCGTGTCCAGTCTACCATTGATGGGTATTTTTGTTGGCTCCAGGTCTTTGGTATTGTAAATTATGCTGCAATGAACTGCTATTTCTTCTAGGTGGGGATTTGCCTAGAAATAACTGTTTTTAAATGCTCCACAGGAAGAGTTGCTAAACTGCTGCATACACACATCAGTGTAACTCTGTAAGTTGAATTCACACAGTGAAGTTCATTCTGTTAGAATGCTCCGTTTTGGTTTAGAAATGAGATGTTTCTCCGAACACTATATACTCCCATTCATTGAGGAATGTCCAAACGCAGCTCATAGAAAAAAAGCTTTTGTAACTCGTTGCATGCAAATACAGATGCAACCCTTTTAGCTGAAGGAACTCACAGCAGAGCAGTTTGAATCTTATGTCTCTTCTGTGTTTCAGACGCATTCTTACTGCTCTTTCTTCTAGGTGGGGATTTGGCTTTAAATAACTGTTTTTAGATTCTCCACAGAAAGTATTGCTAAATTGCTACATACACACATCAGTGTAACTCTGTAAGTTGAATTAGCACAGTGAAGGTCATTCTGTTAGAACACTCCGTTTTGGTTTTAGAGTGAGATGTTTCTCTGAACACCATATACTCCGATTCATTCAGGAATGTCCGAACACAGCTTGTAGAGGAAAAGTGTTTGTAACTCGCAGCATACAAACACAGATGCAACTCTCTTAGCTTAATGAACACACAGCAGAGAAGGTTGAATGGTACGTTTCTTCTGTGTTCCAGTCTCATTCTTACGGCTATTTATACTACGTGGGGATTTGACTGGAAATAACTCTTTTTAGATTCTCCACAGAAAGAGTTGATAAACTGCCACATACACAGATGATTGTACTTTTGTAAGTTGAATTCACATAGTGAAGTTCATTCTGTTAGAATGTTCCGTTTCGGTTTTAGAGAGAGATGGTTCTCTGAACACTGTATACTCCCATTCATTCAGGAATGTCCAAACGCACCTCATAGAAGAAAACCGTTTGTAACTCATGGCATACAAACAGAGATGCAACTCCCTTAGCTGAACAAGCACACAGCAGAGCAGTTTGAATCATACGTTTCTTCTATGCTTCAGACTCATTCTTAGTGCTATTTCTTTTACATAAGGATTTGGCTGGAAATAACTCTTTTTAGATTCTCCATAGAAAGAGTTGCTAAACTACTGCATACACACATCAGTGTATCTCTGTAAGTTGAATTCACACAGTGAAGTTGATTCTGTTAGAATGCTCAATTTTGATTTTATAGCGAGATGTTACTCTGAACACCAAATACTCCCATTCATTCAGGAATGTCCAACGCAGCTCATAGAAGAAAAGTGTTTGTAACTCACAACATACGAACACAGATGCAACCCTCTTTGCTGAACGAACACACAGCTAAGCAGTTTGAATCATACATTTCTTGTGGGTTTAAGACGCATTCTTACTGCTATTTCTTCTAGGCTGGGATTTGGCTGGAAATAACTGGTTTTAGATTCTTCATAGAAAGAGATTCTAAACTGCTGCATACGCATATCAGTGTAACTCTGTAAGTTGAATTCACACAGTGAAGTTCATTCTGTTAGAATGCTCCGTAATGGTTTTAGAGCGAGATGTAGAACACTCCATTATTTTTTTAGAGAGAGATGTTTCTCTGAACACCATATATTCCCATTCATTGAGAAACGTCTAAACGCAGCTCATAGAAGAAAAGTGGATGTAACTCGCTCCATGCAATCACATATGCAACATCCTTAGCTGAATGAACACACAGCAGAGCAGTTTGAATCATATGTTTCTTCTGTGTTTCAGACGCATTCTTACTGCTATTTCTTCTACGGGGGGACTTGGCTGCAAAAAATTGTTTTTGGATTCTCCACAGAAAGAGTTGCTAAACTGCCACATATACCCATCCGTTTAACTCTGTAAGTTGAATTCACACAGTGAAGTTCATTCAGTTAGAACACCCCATTTTGTTTTTAGAGCGAGATGTTTCTCTGAACACCATATATTCCCATTCATTCAGAAACGTCTAACCGCAGCTCATAGAAGAAAACTGGATGTAACTCGCTCCATGCAATCACATATGCAACACCCTTAGCTAAATGAACACACAGCAGAGCAGTTTGAATCATATGTTTCTTCTGTGTTTCAGACGCATTCTTACTGCTATTTCTACTAGGTGGGGAGTTTACTGAATATAACTGCTTTTAGAATTTCCAGAAAAAGTTGCTACACTGCCGCATACATGCATCAATGTAACTCTGTATGTTGAATTCGCTCAGTGAAGTTCACTCTGTTAGAGCTCTCCATTTTAGTTTTAGAGTGAGATGTTTCTCTGAACACCGTATACTCCTATTCCTTCAGGAATGTCCAAACGCAGATCATATAAGAAAAGCATTTGTAACTCGCTGCATACAAACACAGATGCAACCCTCTTAGCTGAACGAACACACAGAAGATCAGTTAGAAACACACGTTTCTTCTGTGCTTCAGACGCATTCTTACTGCTATTTCTTTTAGGCTGGGATTTGGCTGGAAATAACTGTTTTTAGATTCTCCACAGAAAGAGTTGCTAAACTGCTGCATGCATACATTAGTGTAACTCTGTAAGTTGAATTCACAAAGTGAAGTTCATTCTGTTAGAACGCTCTGTTTTGGTTTTAGCGTGACATGTTTCTCTGAACACTGTATACTCCCATTCATTCAGGAATGTGCAAACACAGCTCATAGAAGAAAAGCATTTGTAACTCGCTGCATGCAAACACAGATGCAACTCTCTTAGCTGAAAGAACACACAGCAGAACAGTTTTATTCATATGTTTCTTCTGTGTTTCAGATGCATTCTTACTGCTATTTCTTTTAGACGGGGATTTGGCTGGAAGTAACTGCTATTATATTCTGCACAGAAAGTTTTTGCTAAATTGCCGCATACACACATCAGTGTAACACTGTAAGTTGAACTCACACAGTGAAGTTCATTTTGTTGGAATGTTACGTTTTGGTTTTAGAGTCAGATGTTTCTATGAAAACCGTGTACTCCCATTTATTAAGGAATGTCCAAACTCAGCTCATAGAAGAAAAGCGCTTGTAACTCGATGCATACAGACACAGATCCCGCTCTCTTAGCTGAACGAACACACAGCAGAGCAGTTGGAATCAAACTTATCTTCTTTGTTTCTGATGCATTCACACTGCCATTTCTTCTAGGCGGTGATTTGGCTGGAATTAACTGTTTTTAGATTCTCCACAGAAAGAGTTGCTAGACTGCCACATACACATATCAGTGTAACTCTGTAAGTTGAATTTACACTGAAGTTCTTTGTGTTAGAAGGCTCCATTTTGGTTGTAGAGCGAGATGTTTCTCTCAACACTGTATACTCCCATTCATTCAGGAATGTCCAAACGCAGCTCATGGAAGAAAAGCATTGGTAACTCACTGAATACAAACACAGATGAAACTCTCGTAGCTGAACGAACACACAGCAGATCAGTTTGAATCATACGTTTGTTCTGTGTTTCAGACGCATTCTTACTGCTATTTATTCTAGGGGGTAATCGGCTGGGTATGACTGTTTGTGATTCTCCAAAGAAACAGTTGCTAAACTGCCGCATACACAAGTCAACGTAACTTTGTAATGTGAATTCACAAAGTGATGTTCATTCTCTTAGAACGCTCCATTTTGGTTTTAGAGTAAGATGTTTCTCTGAACACTATATACTCCCATTCATTCAGGAATGTCCAAACACAGCTCATGGAAGAAAAGCGTTTGTAAGTCGCTGTATACAAACACAGATCCAACTCTCTTAGCTGAACGAACTCACAGCAGAGCAGTTTGAATCAAACGTTTCTTCTGTGTTTCAGACGCATTCATTTTTTTTTCTTTATTTTATTTTATTTTATTTTTGATTGCATTTCAGGTTTTGGGGTACACATGAAGAACATACAATATTGTTGCATAGATACATGTGGGGCAATGTGATTTGTTGCCTTCCTCCCTTTCACCTATATCTGGCATTTCTCCCCATGTTATCTCCCCCTAACTCCCCACCACCCACTGTCTCTCCTCTATTTCCCCCTAACAGAACCCAGCGTATAGTGCTCCTCTACTTGTATCCATGTGTTCTGATTGTTCAACTTCCGCCTATGAGTGAGAACATGCACTGTTGGATTTTGTGTTCTTGTGTCAGTTTACCGAAAATTATGATTTCTAGGTTCATATATGTCGCTACAAAGGATACGAACTCATCGTTTTTGATGGCTGCATAATATTCCATGGTGTATATGTGCCACATTATCAATGTCCAGTCTATCATTGATGGGTATTTTTGTTGGTTCCAGGTCTTTGGTATTGTAAACTGTGCTGCAATGAACTACTATTTCTTCTAGGTGGGGATTTGCCTAGAAATAACTTTTTTAAAATTCTCCACAGCAAGCGTAGCTAAACTGTTGCATACACACATTAGTATAACTCTGTAAGTTGAATTCACACAGTGAAGTTCATTCAGTTAGAATGCTCCATTTTGGTTTAAGTATGAGATGTTTCTCCGAACACCATATCCTCCCGTTCATTCAGGAATGTTCAAACCCTGATCGTAGATGAAAAGCGTATGTAACTCGCTGCATACAAACACAGATGCAAGTGTCTTAGCTGAACGAACACAGAGAAGAGCAGTTGGAATCATACGTTTCTTCTGTGTTTCAGACGCATTCTTACTGCTATTTATTCTAGGGGGCAATTGGATGGATATGACTGTTTTAATGTTCTCCACAGAAAGAGTTGCTAAACTCCCACATACACAAGTCAGTGTAACTATGCACCATGAATTCACACAGTGATGTTCATTCTGTTAGAACGCTCCGTTTTGGTTTTAGAGTAAGATGTTTCTCTGAACATTATATACTCCCATTCATTCAGGAATGTCCAAACACAGCTAATGGAAGAAAAGCGTTTGTAAGTTGCTGCATACAAACACACATGCAACACTCTTAGCTGAACGAACACACAGAAGACCAGTTTGAATCAAATGATCTTTTGTGTCTCAGACATACTCTTACTGCTATTTCTTCTAGGTTGGGATATGGCTGGAAATTACTGTTTTTACATTATCCACAGAAAGAATTTTTAAACTGCTGCATACATACATCAGTGTACCTCTGTATGTTGGATTCACACAGTGAAGTTCATTCTGTTAGAACTCTACGTTTTGGTTTTAGAGCAAGATGTTTGTCTGAACACCATATATTTCCATTCATTCAGGAATGTCCAAACGCAGATGATAGAAGTAAAGTGTTTGTAACTCGCTGCATACAAACACAGATGCAACAGTCTTAGCTAAATAAACACACAGCAGAGCATTTTGAATCATATATTTCTTTTGTGTTTCAGAAGCATTCTTACTGCTATTTCTTCTGGGTGGGTATTCAACTGAAAATAACTGCTTTAGATTCTCCACAGAAAGAGATGCTAAACTGCCACATATGCACATCAGTGTAAATCTGTAAGTTGAATTCACACAGTGAAGTTCATTCTGTGAGAATGCTCCGTTTTGGTTTTAGAGGGAGATGTTTCTCTGAATACCATATAATCCCATTCATTAAGGAATGTCCAAACACAGCTCATAGAAGAATAGTATTTGGAACTCCCTGCATACAAACACAGATTAGCTCAATGAACACACAGAAGAGCAGTTTGAATCATATGTTTCTTCTCTGTTTCTGACTTATTCTTACTTCTCTTTCTTCTAGATGGGGACTTGGCTTTAAATAACAGCTTTTAGATTCTCCACAGAAAGTATTGCTAAATTGCTGCATACACACATCAGTGTAACTCTGTAAGTTGAATTCGCACAGTGAAGGTCGTTCTGTTAGAACACTCCGTTTTGGTTTTAGAGTGAGATGTTTCTCTGAACACCACATACTCCCATTCATTCAGAAATGTCAGAACACAGCTCGTAGAGGAAAAGTGTTTATAACTCGCAGCATACAAACACAGATGCAACTCTCTTAGCTTAATGAACACACAACAGAGCAGGTTGAATCATAAGTTTCTTCTGTGTTTCAGACTCATTCTTATGAGTATTTATATTTTCCACGTATATATTTTATGGCTATTTATACTACGTGGGGATATGACTGAAAATAACTCTTTTTAGATTCTCCAAAAAAAGAGTTGATAAACTGTGGCATACACAGATGAGTGTACCTTTGTAAGTTGAATTCACATAGTGAAGTTCACTCTGTTAGAATGCTCTGTTTTGGTTTTAGAGTGGGATGTTGCTCTGAACATCATATACTCCCGTTCATTCAAGAATGTCCAAACGCAGCTCATAGAAGAAAAGTGTTTGTAACTCACAGCATAAAACACGGATGCAACTCTCTTAGCTTAACGAACACACAGGAGAGCAGGTTGAACCATGCGTTTCTTCTGTGTGTCAGACTCATTCTTACGGCTAATTACATTATGTGGGGATATGACTGGAAATAATTCTTTTTAGATTCTCCACAGAAAGAGTTGATAAACTGCCACATACACAGATGAGTGTATCTTTGTAAGTTGAATTCACATAGTGAAGTTCATTCTGTTATAATGTTAGGTTTTGGTTTTATAGCGAGATGTTTCTCTGAACACCATATACTCCCCTTCATTCAAGAATGTCCAAACGCAGCTCATAGAAGAAAAGTGTTTGTAACTCGTTGCATTGAAACAGAGATGCAACTCTCTTAGCTGAACGAACACACAACACAGCAGTTTGAATCATACATTTCTTGTTTGAGATGCATTTTTTCTGCTATTTCTTCTAGATGGAGATTGGGCTGGAAATAACTGTTTTCAGATTCCCCACAGAAAGAGTTGCTAAACCGCTGCATACACACATCAGTGTAACTCTGAATGTTGAATTTACATAGTGAAGTTCATTCTGTTAGAATGCTCCATTTCGGTTTTAGAGAGAGATGTTTCTCTTAACACTGTATACTCCCATTCATTCAGGAATGTCCAAACGCAGCTCATAGAAGAAAACTGTTTGTAACTCATGGCATACAAACATAGATGCAACTCTCAGAGCTGAACGAGCACACAGCAGAGCAGTTTGAATCATACGTTTCTTCTGTGTTTCAGACGCATTCTTAGTGTTATTTCTTCTAAATAAGGATTTAGCTGGAAATAACTGTTTTTACATTCTCCACATTAATTGTTGCTAAACTGCCGCATACACATATCAGTGTAACTCTGTAACCTGAATTCACACTGTGAAGTTCACTCTATTTGAACAATCTGTTTTCATTTTAGAGCGAGATGTTTCCCTGAACACCATATACTCCGACTCATTCAGGAATGTCCAAATGCAGCTCATAGAAGAAAAGTATGTGTAACTTGCTGCATAGAAACGGAGATGCAACATTCTTAGCTGAACGGCACACAGCAGAGCAGTTTGAATCATACGTTTCTTCTGTGTTTCAGACGCATTCTTACTGCTATTTCTTTTAAGTGGTAATTTGGCTGGAAATAACTGTTTTTAGATTCTCCACAGAAACAGTTTCTAAATTGTCGCATGCACACATCAGTGTAACTCTGTAAGTTGAATTCACACAGTGAAGTTCACTCTGTTAGATCACTCCATTTTGGTTTTACAGCGAGATGTTTCTCTGAACACCATATATTCCACTTCATTCAGAAATGTCTAAACGCAGCTCGTAGAAGAAATGTGGATGTAACTCACTCCATGCAATCACATATGCAACACCCTTAGCTGAATAAACACACAGCAGATCAGTTTGAATCATATGTTTCTTCTGTGTTTCAGACGCATTCTTACTGCTATTTCTACTAGGCAGGGAGTTGACTGGATATAACTGCTTTTAGAATTTCCAGAAAAGTTGCTACACTACCACATACACACATCAATGTAACTCTGTATGTTGAATTCGCTCAGGGAAGTTCATTCTGTTAGAGCGCTCCGTTTTAGTTTTAGAGTGAGATGTTTCTCTGAACCTATATACTCCTATTCCTTCAGGAATGTCCAAAAGCAGATCATAGAAGAAAAGCGTTTGTAACTCGCTGCACACAAACACAGATGCAACACTCATAGCTGAACAAACACACAAAATAGCAGTTAGAATCACACATTTCTTCTGTGCTTCAGATGCATTCTTACTCCTGTTTCTTCTAGGATGGGATTTGGCTGGAAATAACTGTTTTTAGATTCTCCACAGAAAGAGTTGCTAAACTGCTGCATACACACATTAGTGTAACTCAGTAAGGTAAATTCACAAAGTGAAGTTAATTGTGTTAGAATGGTCCGTTTTTTTTTTAGAGTGACATGTTTCTCTGAACACTGTATACTCCCATTCATTCAGGAATGTCCAAACGCAGCTCATAGAAGAAAAGCGTTTGTAACTCACTGCATGCAAACACAGATGCAACTCTCTTAGCTGAAAGAACACACAGCAGAACAGTTTGATTCATATGTTTCTTCTGGGTTTCAGACGCATTCTTACTGCTGGGATTCTTACTACGCATTCTTACTTACTTCATTCTTTTAGGCTGGGATTTGGCTGGAAATAACTGCTTTTGTAGTCTGCACAGAAAGAGTTGCTAAATCGCCGCATACACACATCAGTGTATCTCTGTAAGTTGAACTCACACAGTGAAGTTCATTTTGTTAGAATGCTGCGTTTTGGTTTTAGAGTCAGATGTTTCTCTGAAAACCATTCACTACCATTTATTAAGGAAGGTCCAAACTCAGCTCATAGAAAAAAAGTGCTTGTAACTCGGTGCATGCAAACACAGATGCAGCTCTCTTAGCTGAATGAACACACAGCAGAGCAGTTTGAATCATACTTTTCTTCTGTGTTTCTGATGCATTCACACTGCCATTTCTTCTAGGAGGTGATTTGGCTGGAAATAACTGTTTTTAGATTCTCCACAGAAAGAGTTGATAGATTGCCGAATACACACATCAGTGTAACTCTGTAAGTTGAATTAATACTGAAGTTCATTCTGTTAGAACGCTCCTTTTTGGTTGTAGAGGGAGATGTTTCTCTACCCCGTATACTCCCATTCATTCAGGATTGTCCAAATGCAGCTCATAGAAGAAAAGTGTTTGTAACTCGAAGCATACAAACACAGATGCAACTCTCTTAGCTGAAGGAAAACCCAGGAGAGCAGTTTGAATCCTACGTTTCTTCTGTGTTTTAGACGCATTCTTACTGCTATTTCTTCAAGGTGGGGATTGGGTTGGAAATAGCTGGTTTTACATTCTCCAAAGAAAGACTTGCTAAACTGCCGCATACACACATCAGTGTAACTCTGCAAGTTGAATTCACACAGTGAAGTTGATTCGATTAGAATGCTCCATTTTGATTTTGGAGCGAGATGTTTCTCTGAACACAATACACTCCCATTCATTCAGCAATATCTAAACGCAGCTCATAGAAGAAAAGTGTTTGCAACTCGCTGCATAGAAACAGAGATGCAACTCTTAGCTGAACGAACCCTCATCATAGCAGTTTGAATTATACGTTTCTTCTTTGTTTCAGATGCATTCTTACTGCTATTTCTTCTAGGTGGTGATTGGGCTGGAAATAACTGTTCTTAGATTCTCCTCAGAAAGAGTTGGTAAACTGTTGCATACACACATCAGTGTACCCCTAAAAGTTGAATTTACACAGTGAAGTTCATTCTGTCAGACCCCTCGATTTCAGTTTTAGAGAGAGAAGTTTCTCTGAACACTGTATATTCCCATTCATTCAGGAATGTCCAAATGCAGCTCATAGAAGAAAACTGTTTGTAATTCACGGCATACAAATGCAGATGCAACTCTCTTAGCTGACGGAGCACACAGCAGCGCAGTTTGAATTATACGTTTCTTCTGTGTTTCAGACGCATTCTTACTGCTATTTCTTCTAAGTGGGGATTTGGCTGGAAATAACTGTTTTTAGATTTTCCACCGAAAGAGTTGCTAAACTGTCTCATGCACACTTCAGTGTAACTCTGTAAGCTGAATTCACATAGTAAAGTTCATTCTGTTAGACCGCTCCATTTTGGTTTTAGAGTGAGATGTTTCTCTGAACACCATATACTCCCATTCATTGAGGAATGTCCAAAAGCAGCTCATAGAAGAAAAGTGTTTGTAACTCACAGCATATGAAAACAGATGCAACTCTCTTAGCTGAAGGAAAACACAGCAGATCAGTTTGAATCAAACATTTCTTCTGTGTTTCAGACACATTCGTACTGCTATTTCTTCTAGGTGGGGATTGGGCTGGAAATAGCTGTTTTTAGATTCTCCACAGAAAGAGTTGCTGAACTGTCACATACACACATCAGTGTAACCCTGTAAGTTGAATTCTCACAGTGAAGTTGATTCTGTTAGAATGCTCCATTTTGATTTTAGAGCGAGATGTTTCTCTGAACACCATACACTCCCTTTCATTCAGGAATTTCCAAATGCAGCTCATAGAAGAAAAGTGTTTGTAACTCGCAGTATATGAACACAGATGCAACTGTCTTAGCTGAAGGAAAACACAGGAGAGCAGTTTGAATCATACGTTTCTTCTGGGTTTCAGACACATTCTTACTGCTATTTCTTCTAGGTGGGGTTTACGCTGGAAATAACTGTTTTTAGATTCTCCGCAGGAAGAGTTCCTAAACTGTCGCATGCACACATCAATGTAACTCTGTAAGTTGAATTCACATAGTAAAGCACATTCTGTTAGAATACTCCATTTTTGTTTTAGAGTGAGATGTTGTTCTGAACACCATATACTACCATTCATTCAGGAATGTTCAAACGCAGCTCATAGAAGAAAAGTGTTTGTAACTCACAGCATAGGAGCACAGATGCAACCCTATTTGCTGAACGAACACACAGCCGAGCAGTTTGAATCATACATTTCTTCTGTGTTTAAGATGCATTCTTACGGCTATATCTTCTAGGCGGGGATTTGGCTGGAAATAACTGGTTTTAAATTCTTCATAGAAAGAGTTTCTAAACTGCCACGTACACATGTCACTGTAACTCTGTAAGTTGAATTCACACAGTGAAGTTCATTTTGATAGAACCCTCCATATCGGTTTTAGAGCGAGATGTTTCTCTGAACACCATATACTCCCTTTCATTCAGGAATATACAAACGCAGCTCATAGAAGAAAAGTATCCGTAACTCACAGCATACGAACCCAGATGCAACTGTCTTAGCTGAAGGAAAACACAGCAGAGCAGTTTGAATCATACGTTTCTTCTGTGTTTCAGACACATTATTACTGCTATTTCTTCTAGGTGGGGATTGGGCTGGAAATACCTGTTTTTAGATTCTCCACAGAAAGAATTGCTAAACTGCCGCAAACACACATCAGTGTAACAATGTAAGTTAAATTTACACATTGAAGTTCATTCTGTTAGAATGCTCTGTGTTGGATTTAGAGCGGGATGTTGCTCTGAACACCATATTCTCCCTTTCATTCAGGAATGTCCAAATGCAGCTCATAGAAGAAAAGTGTTTGTAACTCACAGCATACAAACACAGATGCAACTCTCTTAGCTGAAGGAACACATAGTAGTGCAGTTTGAATCATACGTTTTTTCTGTGTTTAAGACGCATTCTTAATGCTATTTCTTCTAGGTGGGGATTGGGCTGGAAATAGCTGTTTTTAGATTCTCCACAGAAAGATTTGCTAAGCTGCCACATACAAACATCAGTGTAACTCTGTAATTTGAATTCACACAGTGAAGCTGATTGTTTTAGAATGCTCCATTTTGATTTTAGAGCAAGACGTTGCTCTGAACACCATACACTCCCGTACATTCAGGAATGTCCAAACACAGCTCATAGAAGAAAAGTGTTTATAACTCACAGACTACAAACGCAGATGCAAACCACTTTGCTGAACAAACACACAGCTGAGCAGCTTGAAACATACATTTCTTCTGTGTATAAGACGAATTCTTACTGCTATTTCTTCTAGGCGGGGATTTTTCTGGAAATAACTGGTTTTAGATTCTTCATAGAAAGAGTTTCTAAACTACCACATACACCTATCAGTGTAACTCTGAAAGTGGAATTCACACAGTGAAGTTCATTCTGTTAGAACGCTCCGTATCAGTTTTAGAGCGAGATGTTTCTCTGAACCCCATACACTCCCATTCATTCAGGAATGTCCAAACGCAGCTCATAGAAGAAAAGTGTTTGTAACTCGCTACATAGAAACAGAGATGCAACTCTCTTAGCTGAAAGAACTAACAGCACAGCAGTTTGAATCATACATTTCTTCTGTGTTTAAGAAGCATTATTACTGCTATTTCTTCTAGGCAGGGATTTGGCTGGAAATAACTGGTTTTAGATTCTTTACAGAAAGAGTTTCTGAACTGAAGCATACACATTTCTGTGAAACTATGTAAGTTGAATTCACACAGTGAAGTTCATTTTGTTAGAATGCTCCGTATAGGTTTTAGAGCGAGATTTTTCTGTGAACACCATATACTCCCATTCATTCAGGAATATCCAAACGCAGCTCATAGAAGAAAAGTGTCTGTAACTCACAGCATATGAACACAGATGCAACTCTCTTAGCTGAAGGAAAACACAGCAGAGCAGTGTGAATCATACGTTTCTTCTGTGTTTCAGACACGTTATTACTGCTATTTCTTCTTGGAGGGGATTGGGTTGGAAATAGCTGTTTTTAGATTCTGCACAGAAAGAGGTGCTAAACTGCTGCATACACACATCAGTGTAACTCTGTAAGTTGAATTTACACATTGATGTTCATTCTGTTAGAATGCTCTGTTTTGGATTTAGAGAGGGATGTTGCTCTGAACACCATATACTCCCTTTCATTCAGGAATGTCCAAACGCAGCTCATAGAAGGAAAATGTTTGTAATTCGCAGCATACAAACACAGATGCAACTCTCTTAGCTGAAGGAACACACAGCAATGCAGTTTGAATCATACGTTTCTTCTGTGTTTCAGATGCATTCTTCCTGCTGTTTCTTCCAGGAGGGTATTTGGCCAGTAATAACTCTTTTTAGATTCTTCATAGAAAGAGTTACTAAACTGCCGCATACACACAGAAGTGTAGTCCTGTAATTTGAATTCACACAGTGAAGTTCATTCTGCTAGAATGCTCCATTTTGGTTTTAGAGCGAGATGTTTCTCTGAACATCATATACTCCCATTCATTCAGGAATGTCCAAATGCAGCTCATAGAAGAAAAGCCTTTGTAACTCACTGCATACAAACACATATGCAATTCTCTTAGCTGAACGAACACACAGCAGAGCAGTTTGAATCATACGTTTCTTCTGTGTTTAAGACCCATTCTTACTGCTATTTCTCCTAAGCGGGGATTTGGATGGAAATAACTGTTTTTAGATTCTCCACAGAAAGTGTTGCCAAAATGCTGCATACAAACATCACTGTAACTCTGTATGTTGAATTCACACAGAGAAGGTCATTCTTTTAGAATGCTCTGTTTTAGTTTTAGAGTGGGGTGTTTCTCTGAACACCATATATTCGCAGTCATTCAGGAATGTCTAAACGCAGCCAATAGAAGAAAAGCATTTCTAACTCGCTGAAAACAAACACAGATGCAACCCTCTTAGCTAAACAAAAACACAGCAGAGCAGTTTAAATTAAATGATTCTTCTGTATTTCAGATGCATTCTTACTGTTATTTCTTCTATGGGGGGATTTGGCTGGAAATAATTGCTTTTAGATTCTCCACAGAAAGAATTGCTAAACTGCCGCATACACAGATCACTGTGACTCTGTAAGTTAAATTCACACCGTTGAGGTTCATTCTCTTAGTACACTCCCTTTTGGTTTTAGAGCGAGATGTTTCTCTGAACACCATATACTCCCATTGATTTAGGAATGTCCGAAAGCAGCTCATAGAAGAAAAGTGCTTACAACTCGCTGCATAGAAATGTAGATGCCACTCTCTTAGCTGAATGAACACAGAGCAGAGCATTTTGAATCACACATTTCTTCTGTGTTTCAGATGCATTCTGACTGCTGTTTCTTCTAGGCAGAGATTTCGCTGGAAATAACGTTTCTTAAAATGTCCACGAAAGGGTTGCTAAACTGCTGCATACACACATTGTAACTTTGTAAGTTCAATTCACACAGTGAAGTTCAGTCTGTTAGAACACTCTATTTTGGTTTTAGATGGAGATGTTTCTCTGAACACCATATACTCCCCTTCATTCAGGAAAGTCCAAACGCAGCTCATAGAAGAAAGGCGTTTGTAGTTCGCTGCAAACATGGATGCAACGCTCTTAGCTGAACGAACACAGAACAGAGCAGTTTTAATCACACCTTTCTTTTGTATTTTAGACGCATTCTAACTGCTATTTCTTCTACGCAGGGATTCGGTTGGAAATAACTGTTTTCAGATTCTCCACAGAAAGGGTTGCCAAACTGCTACATACACAAATCAGTGTAACTCTGTAAGTAGAAATCACACAGTGAAGTTGATTCTGTTAGAAAGCTCCATTTTGGTTTTAAAGCGAGATGTTTCTCTCAACACCATATACTCACATTCATTCAGGAATGTCCAAAAGCAGCTCATAGAATAAAAGCGTTTGTAACTCGGTGCATACAAACATAGAGGCAATTCTCTTATCTGAATGAACACATAGCAGAGCAGTTAGAATCACACGTTTCTTCTATGTTTCTCATGCATTCTTTCTGCTATTTCTTCTAGGTGGGGATTTGGCTCTAAATAACTGTTTTGAGATTCTCCACAGAATGGTTAGCTAAACTGCTGCATGTACACATCAGTGTAACTCTCTAAGTTGAATTCATACAGTGAACTTCATTCTGTTAGAACGCTCCATTTTGATTTTAGAACGAGATGTTTCTCTGAACACCATGTACTCCCATTCATCCAAGAACGTCCAAATGCAGCTCATAGAAGAAAAGCGTTTTTAACACATTGACAACATAACACAAGACAAACATAGATGCAACTCTCTTAGCTGAAGGAACACACAGCAGAGCAGTTTGACTCATACATATCTTCTGTGCTTCAGACGAATTCTTAATGCTATTTCTTCTAGGTGTGGATTTGGCTGGATATAACTGTTTTTAGATTCTCCACAGAAAGGGTTCCTAAACTGCTGCATACACTCGTCAGTGTAAACCAGTACGTTTAATTCACATGGTGAAATTCATTCTTTTTAGAATGCTCTGTTTCGTTTTAGAGCTAGATGTTGCTCTCAACACCATATCCTCCCATTAGTCAGGAATGGCCAAACGCAGCTAATACCAGTAAAGTGTTTGTAACTCGCTGCATACAGACATAGTTGCAACTCTCGTAGCTGAATGGCACACAGCAGAGCAGTTTGAATCACACGTTTCTTCTGTGTTTCAGATGCATTCTCACTGCTCTTTCTTCTATGTGGTGATTTGGCTGGAAATAACTGTTTTTAGAATGTCCACAGAAAGGGTTGCTAAACTGCTGCATACACACATCAGTGTAACTCTGTAAGTTGAATTCACACAGTGAAGTTAGAATGCTCCGTTTTGCTTTTAAAGTGAGATATTTCTCTGAACACCATATATTCCCTGTCAATCAGGGATGTCCAAACGCAGCTCATAGAAAAAACATTTGCAACTCGCCACATACAAACATAGATGCAACTCTCTTAGCTGAATGAACACACAGCAGATCAGTTTGAATTCCACTTTTCTTCTGTGTTTCAGATGTATTCTTACTGCTAATTCCTCTATTCATGGATTTGGCTGGAAATAACTGTTTTTAGAATGTCCACGGAAAGGGTTGCTAAACTGCTGCATAAACTCCTCAGTGTAACTCTCTAATTTGAATGCACACAGTGAAGTTCATTCTGTGAGAATGCTCTGTTTTGGTTTTAGAGTGAGATGTTGTTCTGAACAACATATACTCCCATTCATTCAGGAATGTCCAAACGAAGCTCAGAGAAGAAAAACATTTGTCACTCACTGTATGGAAACATAGATGCGGGAGTAATTCAAGGTGGCCGGTTAGGAGCAGCTCAGGATTGCAGCTCCCCGTAAAAGTGCAGAGGGTGGGTGGATGCCGCACTTCCAGACAGAATTTTATTACCCCTAAGCCACTAGATTCCCAGGCAGAGCAGCCCCACGGGTCGCCAGTGTGGCTGTTTTGTCCATCAAGGCTGTTTTGGCTGGTGCAGTTGTTTTGACCAGCGCGGCTGCTTTGCTGGTGCCACTGCTTTGCTGGCATCCCGGCGAGGCAGTTCTCCATACAAAATACACTGATCTGTGTGCCTTTTGAACAGGCGAGTGGAGCTACGTGAAGGCAGATTAAAAAGGGGACTGAATCAGGGAGCCAGCCCAGGAGATTCCGAGGCAAAAAAAGCGCTAGGAATCTCAGTGCCGCTGTTTCAGCCTGCGCAGTGTGTACCCGCAGGGGAAATCACACAAATCTCAGCGCCTTTTCAACAGACGACTGGAACACCTGGGAGTCGACCATTCAACTGAAAAAACAAAAGGCTCTGAGACAGCAAGCCAGGTGGTCATGCTCGGCTAAAACAGCAATTGGAAACGTTCTTTGTTGAGTTTTGCAGCGGGCACAGCTGATCCCGGAATGGTCCAGTTCTGTGGGGGAGGGGTGTCCACCATTACGGGGCACTCCACCACTACAGAGGTAGTCCGCCATTGCGGAGGCAGCCTACTGTTGCCAAGGCAACCCACTGTTGCCGAGGCAACTCACCATTACAGAGGAGGGCCACTATTTATGAGGCAGTTCTAATTACAACTATATAAATAGGATTGCAGGGAAGTTCACAGGGAAGCTGGGAGGAGCCCACAGCAGCTCAGCAAAGCTTCTACAGGCAGACAGTGACTGGACTGCCTCCTTGCTGGGCAGGGTAGCCCTGAAAAGAGAAAAAAAAGGCAGCAGCATACCGGAAACTTATAAATGAAGCCCTAACTCCCTAAGACAGAATACCTGGGGGGAAAAAAAGGGGTATATGAGTTCTGCTGCAGCAGACTTAAACGTACCTGCCCAGCAGCTCAGAATGGACAACAGAGCTCACAACTCAGCACTTGAGCTCCTATAAAGGACAGATTGTCTCCTTGCAGACTCCCTGACCCCCATATATTCAAAGAGTCACCTCATAAAGGAGAGATCAGACTGACATTTGGCGGGCATTCTTCTGCGACAAAGATAGCAGAAGAAGAAACTGGTAGCAACCTTTCCTGTTCTGCAGCTTCTGCAGGTGATCCTCAGGAAGCAGAGCCTGGAGTGAACCTCAGCAGTCCTACAGCAGAGGGGCTAGACTGTTAGAAGGAAAACTAAGAAACAGAAATTACTTCACCATCAACAAACTATACATACACTCAGAGGCCCAATCGGAAAATCAGCAACTACAGAGACAACAGGAGAATAAATACACAAAGATGGGAAAAAACCAGCGCAAAAAGGATGAAAACACCCGAAACCAGAACACCTCTCCTCCAACAAGGGATCACAACTCCTCGCTAGCAAGGGAACAAGGCTGGACGGAGATGGAGTGTGATGAAATGACTGAATCACGCTTCAGAATGTGGGTAATAAGAAACTTCTGTGAGATGAAACAGCATGTTCTAACCCAATGCAAAGAAACTAAGAACTTTGAAAAAAGATTTGAGGAAATGCTAACGAGAACTGACAACTTAGAGAGGACTATAAGTGAATTGATGGAGCTGAAAAACACAACACGTGAACTTTGCAAAGCATGCACAAGTTTCAACAGCCGAATTGACCAAGCAGAAGAAAGGATATCAGAGGTCGAAGAACAAATCAATGAAATAGAGCGAGAAGGGAAGATTAGAGAAAAAGGGGTAAAGGGGAATGAACAAAGTCTCCAAGAAATATGAGACTATGTGAAAAGACCTTATCTACGTATGATAGGTGTACACGAATGTGACGAAGAGAATGAATCCAAGCTGGAAAATACTCTTCAGGATATCATCCAGGAAATCTTCCTCAACCTTGCAAGGCAGGCCAATATTCAAGTCCAGGAAATACAGAGAACACCACAAAGAAATTCCTCAAGAAGAGCAACCCCAAGGCACATAATTATCAGATTCACCAGGGTTTAAATGAAAGTGAAAATGCTAAAGGCAGCCAGAGAAAAGGGTCGGGTTACTCACAAAGGGAAGCCCATCAGGCTCACAGCAGATCTCTCAGCAGAAACCCTACAAGCCAGAATAGAGTGAGGGCCAATATTCAACATCCTTAAAGAAAAGAACTTTCAACCCAGAGTTTCATATCCAGCCAAACTGAGCTTCATAAGTGAAGGAAAAGTAAAATCCTTTGTGAACCAGCAAGTATTCAGAGATTTCATCACTACCAGGCCTGCTTTACAAGAGGTCCCGAAAGAGGCACTACACATAAAAAGGAATAACCATTACCAGCCACTCCAAAAACATAACAAATGGTAAAGAGCATCAACACAATTAAAAACCTGCATCGACTAACAGGCAAAGCAGCCAGCTAGCATCAAAATGGCAGGATCAAATTCACACATAACAAAATTAACCCTAAATGCAAATGGACTAAATGCCCCAGTCAAAAGACACAGACTCGCAAATTGGATAAAAAGCCAAAACCCATCAATGTGCTGTATCCAGGAAACCCATCTCACATGCAAGGATACACAAAGGCTCAAAATAAAGGGAGGAAGGAAGATTTACCAAGCAAATGGAGAGCAAAAGAAAGCAGGAGTTGCAATTCTCATCTCTGATAAAATAGACTTTAAACCAACGAAGATCAAAAGAGACAAAGAAGGACATTATATAATGGTAAAAGGATCAATGAAATAAGAAGAGCTAATGATCCTAAATATATATGCACCCAATACAGGAGCACCCAGATACATAAGGCAAGTTCTTAATGACTTACAAAGAGACTTAGACTCCCACACAATAATAGTGGGAGACTTTAACACCCCATTGTCAACATTAGACAGATCAACCAGACAGAAAATTAACAAGGATATTCAGGACTTAAACTCAGACCT
>PVKP010011220.1:0-62042 GCA_004027715.1 Plecturocebus donacophilus
AAATATTCATTTCCAACGTGCAAATGTCACTAATATTTATAGAGAGGAACCAGAGGAACTATACAAAAAAGTAAAACATACTTGATTCCCTAAAATATATACATGGAGATCCTAGGTTTCCTTGGGTAACTCTTGACATAATGCCTTAGACAATTTTTTTAAGCATTAAAGTGGCTCAGGGCAACTACATTAAATATTAGGGCTAGTAATCACAGCTGAAGTCATCAATTCTCAGTGAGATAATGGATTGCAACACTATGACCACTAACATGACAAATTCTTAACACTGCCAAGGAACTCAATCTATTCTAGGGGTCGTTACTACACAACAATCTGCTCTCATTCTATTCCTGTAATTATTAATGTCACCACTGGCAACAAGTATTATATATTATTTACTTAAACACTCTATGGTAATGTTATTGTTACTCAAACTGCTTGACATTTAAGGAATAGAAGTCAGAATTGAAGTTTGTCAGTATAACAAAACACAGAAGTACAGTTTGTCCCAGGGTTTGCTAACCCTGTTGTAAAAATACCAGAATTTGGGGGGAGGTGAGTGGAAGACTTCACTTTTCTTAAATCAAGAAGCAGTTGATTTATACATGTAATAAGGTTATTCCTGCTATTCAAAAGATTTTAAGAGACTCTAACAAAAAGAATCCTATAATTTGGTTCATCTCAATAAAACAAATTGAGATGTTTAGATTATTATGTATTATATTAAGATTCCTTCCTCCCTTCCTCCCTTCCTCCCTTCCTTCCTTCCTTCCTTCCTTCCTTTCTTTCTTTTTCTTTCTTCCTTTATCTCTTTCTTTTCTTTGGGACAGGGTCTCACTCTGTCACCCAGGCTAGAGTGCAGTGGCACAATCTCGGCTCACTGCAGCCTTGACTTCCTGGGCTCAAGCAATCCTCCCACCTCAGCCTCTCGAGTAGCTGGGACCACAGGCATGCACCACTTTCCCTGGCTAATTTTTGTATTTTTTATAGAGACAGGGTTTTGCCATGTTGCCCAGGCTTGTCTTGAACACCTGAACTCATGCAATCCACCCACGTTGGCCTCCCAAAGTGCTGGGATTACAGGCATGAACCACCGTGTCTGGTAAGATTTCTTAAATGGGAACATATCTTTGAAAAGTATATAATGCAAAGTGTAACTTTTTCCTAATAAGATCTGTCTCTGATTACTGATAGGCTCTACCAATTTATATATCTTTCCATTTGCTCTCTTCCCCTACTTTGACAAAACAAAACTATACCTTATCCAAACAGCTCAAAAATGAAGTAAACATTTGACAATTAACTCAGTTTGTCTCATCAGTTTTGGATATCTGACCTAGCTTCCTTGTCAATAATAATTAGAGTTCAAGTTAGTGCACACCAAACATTCATGAATTGGAAGACTTATGTTGTTAAGATGGTAGTGCGCTTCAAACTGATTCACAAGTTCATTACAATCCTTATCAAAATTTCAGTGGTCCTGTTTGCAGAAATTGACAATCTGATCTTAAAATTTATATATAAATGAAAGGGACCCAGAACAAGCAAAACAATCTTAAAAAGAGAAGCCAAGTTGGAAGATTCACACTTTCTGATTTCAAAACTTACTACAAAGCTACAGTCAACAAGACTAGATCATTCAGTGACATGACAGGGCAAGATAAAAAACAAAGACTGGGTCATACTGGTATAAGACTAGATACAGTGAATTAGAATTGAGATTCCAGAAATAAACTCATTCAACTATAGTCAATTGGCAAAGATACCAAGGCAATTCAATGAGGGAGAGTGTCTTTCTAACAAATGGTCCTGAAAAACCTGGATATCCACATGCAAAGAAATAAATTTGGACTGTACCTCACATCAAATATAGAAGTTAAAGTGAATCAAAGACCTAAATATAAGAGGTAAAACTATAAAACTGTTAGAAGAAATGTAAGTATAAATTTTCATGACACTGGATTAGGCAATAGTTTCTTAGATACAGCACCTAAAGCAAAAGCAACTGAAGAAAAAAATAGATACATTGAACTTCATCAAAATTAAAATTTCCGTGCTTCAAAGAACACTATCAAGAAGGTTAGGAGACAATCCACAGAAAAGGAGAAAATGTTTGCAAGTCATATATCTGATAATGGTCTAGTATCTAAATTATATTTTTTAAAATAGTCCTACAGCTTAGCAGTAAAAAAGAGTCCAGTGTTAAAATGGGCAAAGGATTTGAATAGACATTTTTCCAAAGAAGATATACCAATGGATGGCCAATAAACACATGAAAAGATGCCCAACAATATTAATCACACACCAGTTAGAATGGCAATCATTAAAAAATCTGGAGACAACAGATGCTGGAGAGGATGTGGAGAAATAGGAACACTTTTACACTGTTGGTGGGAGTGTAAATTAGTTCAACCACTGTGGAAGACAGTGTGGCAATTCCTCAAGGACCTAGAAATAGAAATTCCATTTGATCCAGCAATCCCATTACTGAGTATATATCCAAAGGATTATAAATCATTCTATTATAAGGACACATGCACACGAATGTTCACTGTGGCACTGTTTACAACAGTAAAGACCTGGAACCAACCCAAATGCCCATAGATGATAGACTGGATAGGGAAAATGTGGCACATATACACCATGGAATACTATGCAGCCTTAAAAAACGATGAGTTCATGTCCTTTGTAGGGACATGGATGAACCTGGAAACCATCATTCTCAGCAAACTGACACAAGAACACAAAATCAAACACCACATGTTCTCACTCATAGGCGGGTGTTGAACAATGAGAATACATGGACACAGGGAGGGGAGCATCACACACTGAGGTCTGTGGGGGGTACTAGTGGAGGGACAGTTGGGGGTGGGGAGTTGGGGAGGGATAACATGGGAGAAATGCCAGATATAGGTGATGGGGAGGAAGGCAGCAAACCACATTGCCATGTATGTCCCTTGCAACAACCCTGCATGTTCTTCACATGTACCCCAAAACCTAAAACACAATAAAATAAAACATTAATCATTAGAGGAATGGGAACCAAAACCATAATGCGATAGCAGCTGGCATACTGGTATGTGCTAGCCCAGCTACTTGGGAGGCTGAGACAGAAGGCTTGATCAAGCCCAGGAGTTGGGGTCCAGCCTGGGCAACATAGCAAGACTCCTTTCTCCAAAAATATAAATAAATAAAATTAAACCCTAGTGAGATAATCACTTCACACCCACTAGGAGGGCTATAATAAAAAATCTAGACAATAATAAGTGTTGGTGAGGATGTGGAGAAATTGGAACCTTTGTACACTGCTGAGGGGAGTGTAAAACAGTACAGCTGCTTTGGAAAACACTCTGGCAGTTCATTAAATGATTAAACATAGAGTTATTATGGCCACTCCTGGGTATATGACCAAAAAATAAAAAACGTCTGTCCACACAAAAGCTTATACATGAATGTTCACAGCAGCATGATTCATAATAGTCAAGAAAAGGAAACAACCCCATGTCCAACAAATAATGAATGAATAAGCAAAGACAATATATCCATACAATGGAATGTTATTTGGCCATAAAAAATATGAAGTACTGACACATACTACAATATGGACGACCCTGACAACATTATGCTAAACAAAAAAAGCCAGAGGCAAAGGCCATATACTGTATTACTCCATTTATATGAAGTGTCCACAACAGGCAAATCTACACATATAGAAAATAGATTAGCAGTTGCCAGGACAGGGAGGATGAGGAAATGGGGAAGACTGCTAACAGTTATGTAGTTTCTTTTTGGGGTGATGAAAATATTCTAAAATTAGACTGTGTTGATGGCTGTACACCTTGTGACTATTCTAGAAGCCACTGAATCGTGCTCTTTAAAAAGGTAAATTCTGGTCAGGAGCAATGGCTTACACCTGTAATCCCAGAGCTTTGGGAGATCGACGTGGGAGGACTGCTTGAGGCCAGGAGTTTCAGACCAGCCTGGGCAGCATAGTGAGACTCCATCCCTACAGAAAATTTAAAAATTAGCTGATGCACATGCAGATGATGGTGTGAATTTGTAGGCCCAGCTACCTGAGAGACTGAGGCGGGAGGATCATATGAGCTCAGGAGTTGGAGGCTGCAATGAACTATGATCATGCCACTGCACTCCAGCCTGAGCGACAGAGCAAAACCCTGTCTCAAAAAAAAAAAAGTGAATTGTATAGTATATTAATAACATCTCCATTAAAAAAGTAAAAACAACTAAATAATGCTTCATATTTTACGGATTCTAAAACCACAGTTTTTTTCACTTTTTAACTTCTTGGAAATTGGGTTGCCTCTGATTACATATTACTATTGCTGTTAGGCAAGTAGCAGTCCTGATATTGTGGCATAAGAACTTTTTGTCAACACCTTCCTGAAAAACCAAGAAAGTACTTACATTTATGTGTCTTGGTTTAAATAAAATACAGGTACTACTAATCCACCTAATAATTATCACCAATTCTGTGCCAGGCACTGTCCCAAATGCTTTATGTATTTTAATTCTCATAACAACTACATGAGGTGGGTACTGAAGAAGAAACAGAAGGACAGCCTGCAGGATTGACTTGTCCAAGACCACACGGCTAGTATGTGTGAGTCCAGGGGTGGGCCCAGAGGCTGTGCTCCTGACCATTTGGCATCACTGCCTCCCTTACCTGTAACAGCCTTTAAGGTTCCCAGAGGCAGAGTTGGCCAAGAGAGTAACTAAAACTAACGGTTTTGCAATGGTTTCATGACACAAACACCATTCACTTGGAAGTTTGATTCATTCATTGAAACATTGTTTGGCTATGTCTAAGGAATTTCATGGTCCAGAACTTTGTTTACCGAGTGCAGATAAGGGGAGTATTCTTTTTCTACTTGGCTTACATGTGAGTAAGGGGAGCTGGAGGAGCCTTAGACTAGACTCTCGTCATTTTCCCACCAGCTGACTGCAGAGATTGACCTCCCTGTCCTGTGAGAAGAGCTGAGTGAGGGACAAGCCCAGCCAGGCTCAAGCATGGGAATAGACCAACTAAGTCCCTTTACTCACATGTGTAGGACATAGACACAGAGGGAAAGCCACCAGAAGTCATCCCAGGAAAGAATGCAGGGTCAGATCTGAGGCAAACGTTCTACTACCCTGTCACTGACATTCAGTGTTGATGATTTAATGCAAAGGCGATCATAGGAAGACTGGAAGGACTCCTGAGGTTTCGGGGTGTCTGGTATGCCCAGGCTCATGAGAGAAGATGGATTGTGCCACCTCCAAGAAACTGTAAGCAGAGGGAAAAGACAGCGAAGCCCTTCCTGTTCCCATACTGCCATACTTAACACACCCAGGCCTGCTGAGTCCCCTCAGACACCAGATTCCGGTTCAGGATGGTTGGGGAAACCCCGCTGGAGCCTGACTGCTTCCAGTGGCCTTAGTTTCTTGAGGACAGAGTGGGGTGAAGTCTGGACTCAGAGGCCTCCACTGCCTCTGCACATCCTCTTACGAAACCTTCAGTGGCATTTTCCAGCCATAGACAGTAGTGGCTCCACCCCTCCAGCCTAGGCCTCTAAGTCAAACACAATCCTGTCAGAAGAGAAATGATGGAAGCACTGAAGACGGCTGAAGACACACTCTAATGAGGCACAGCACTGGCTCTGAACTGTGTAACAGAAAGAGGCGTGGGCAGAGGAGCTGCCCAGGACCACTATTGTTTCTTTTTTTCTTCTTAAATTTTTATTTGGAAATAACTTCAAACTTCTATAGAAAAGTTACAAAAATTAAAGTAGTTAAAAAATGCCCATATATCCTTTCTGTTTGTTGGTTTTTGTTTTTTGTTTTTGAGATAGAGTCTTGCTCTGTCACCCGGGCTGGAGTGCAGTGGTGTGATCTCGGCTCACTGCAACCTCTGCCTCCCAGGTTCAAGCGATTCTCCTGCCTCAGCCTCCCGAGTAGCTGGGACTACAGGCGCCTGCCACTAACCCCAGATAACTTTTTTGTATTTTTAGTACAGACAGACTTTCACCATGTTGGCCAGGCTGGTCTCGAACTCCTGACCTCATGATTCACCTGCCTTGGCCTCCCAAAGTGCTGGGATTACAGGAGTGAGCCACTGCGCCCAGCCTTTTTTTTTTTTCAATAGAGACAGGGTCTTGCTCTGTTGTCCAGACTGGAGTACAAGTGGCATGATCATGGCTACTGCAGCCTCAGCCTCCTGAGTTCAATCTTGGAGTCCTGCTATGTAGCCCATGCTGGTCTCAAACTCCTGGGCTAGAGTGACCCTCCCACCTTGGCCTCCCAAAGCTGTGGGATTAAAAGTGTGAGCCACCGTGTCTGGCCCCAGATGTCCTTCACCCAGATTCACCTATTAAGATTTTATAACAGCCAGACCCGGTGGCTCATGCCTGTAATCCCAGCACTCTGGGAGGCCAAGGCAGGCAGATCATGAGTTCAAGGGATCGAGACCATCCTGGCCAACATGGTGAAACCCTAGCTCTACTAAAAATACAAAAATTAGCTGGGCGTAGTAGTGCGTGCCTATAGTCCCAGCTACTCAGGAGGCTGAGGCAGGAGAATCACTTGAACCAGGGAGGTGGAGGTTGCAGTGAGCTGAGATCACGCCACTACACTCCAGCCTGGTGACAGAGCGAGACTCCCTGTCAAAAAAAAAATTTACACCATTTGCTTTATTTATAGCACTCTCTCCTCTCCGTGTGTGTGTGTGTGTGTGTGTGTGTTTCATTTAAAAAGATACACATCTACAGTTTTGTTCTGTACCATTTGTGGGTGAGTTACACACACTAAGACCTTTTACTTCTAAATACTCTAGTGCATATTTTCTAAATATGAGAATATTCAATTATATAACCACAGTTCAGTTATCAACTTTAGTAAGTTTAACATTGATACAATAATCTTAGTTAGTTCATTTAACATTGATACAATAATCTCATCTACTTTCCATATCCCCATGTTGTCCATTGACCCAAGAATGTCCTTTATGCTACATTTTCCCCACTCCACTACAGGGCCCAATATAGGGTCAAGTGTTGCATTTAGCTGTCATCTCTCTTTAGCCTCCCTGAACCTGGACATTTTCCTAGCTTTTCTTTAATGACAGGGACATTTTTAAAGAATCACGTCCCCTATCCCCTGCCTTTACTTAATATAATGTCTTTCATTCTGGGTTTGTCTGATGGTCCTCTGTGATGAGATTCGGGTTCTGCATTCTTGGCGGCAATACTGTCTTATGGCTGACACCATGTCCTTCTCACAGCATTACATCTGGAGGCACAGTATGTCCACCTGCCCCTTATTGGCGATGTTATTTTGATCACATGATCAAGATGTTATCTGATTTATCCACTGTATAATACTCCAATTGCTGTATATTTTTTTCCTCCCTTACAACTTTTCCTGCACAACAATGAGCAGTCAGTGGAGAGACAATTTAGGACTACGCAAATATCCTGCTCCTCATCAAAATTTCCCCCAGGGTTAGCCCTTACCAAGTTTTTCTGACGTTCCCGAAGCTAACTGAGTGCCACCTGTGGGGCTTCCAGCACACTGCAACATGGGGAATGAACCTCGGACCTCTTTCATTCTGCCACTTGTCTGGAGTCGAGGAGCTACTTCAGTCCTAGATGTTTTGAAAGACCCTATAGAGACCTGAGTCTCAAGCCTCAGTTCTGGTCCAGACACCACCAATGACTTATGAAGAACTTTGGACCAGTCTCCTTAAGACTTGTGTTCCTGCTGGGCGCGGTGGCTCATGCCTGTAATCCCGGCACTTTGGGAGGCCGAGGCTGGCGGATTACCTGAGGTCAGTAGTTCGAGACCAGCCTGACCAACATGTAGAAACCCTGTCCCTACTAAAAATACAAAATTAGCCAGGCGTGGTGGCATGCCTGTAATCCCAGGGATTCAGGAGGCTGAGGCAGGAGAATTGCTTGAACTTAGGAGGCAGAGGCTGCAGTGAACTGAGAGCTTGCCACTGCACTCCAGCCTGGGTGACAGAGCAAGACTCCATCTCGAAAAAACAAACAGGCCAGGCCCAGTGGCTCACACCTGTAATTCCAACACTTTGGGAGGCCAAGGCAAACAGATTACCTGAGGTCGGCAGTTCAAGACCAGCCTGACCAACATGGAGAAACCCCATCTCTACTAAAAATACAAAATTAGCCAGGCATAGTGGCACATGCCTGCAATCCCAGCTACTTGAGAGGCTGAGGCAGGAGAATCGCTGGAACCTGGGAGGCAGAGGTTGCAGTGAGCTAAGGTCACGCCATTGCACTCTAGCCTGGGCAGCAAGAGCGAAACTCCGTCTCATCCGTCTCTCTGCTAGGTTCAAACTCACTTCATCTGAACCCACATACTGTATACTATTTTTTCCTATACAAACATTCCTATGATGAAGTTTAATATACAAATTAGGTACAGCCAGAAATTAACAGTAACTAATAATAAAATAGAAAAAGTGTGACAATATACTGTCATACAAGTTATATGAATGTGGTCTCTCCCTCAAAAATCTTACTGTACTGTACTCACCCTTCTTCTTATGATTTGTCAACCTAATAACCAAGAAGGCTAAGTGACTAAGGGTGGGTAGTACATACAGTGTGGATACACCAGACAAAAGTGATGATTCATGTCTCTGGCGGGACAGGATGGGATGGATGGGGTGGTTAGAGATCTCATCACACTACTCAGAATAGTGTGCAATTTAAACCTCATGAATTGTTTATTTCTGGAATTTTCTATTTAATATTTTCAGATTGTCATTTGCCACAGGCAAATGAAATTGCAGAAAGCAAAGCCAAGGGTAAGGGGAGACTACCGTAGTTCACATGCCCATGCCTAGCTCTCTCTCTCTCTCTCCTCTCTCCCTCTCCCTCTCCTCCTCCTCACTCCTCACAAGCTTTGGTGGAAAAGCCACATCCTCATAATTTTTTCCCTGAATCTTATCCAGCTAAAAGATTTTACTGGGCACTATATTCTTAATTTGATTATGTTCCCTGAAATACCTTAATCCATTCAAAGGTTTTAACAATTAATATTATGCTCATATTTTTAATATGATCCTTACCTCAAGGCTGAATTTTAATAGGCCTTCAATTTTAAATTTTATCTTAGTCTTCAGCGTCAAGAAGCAATTACCTCTTCAAAACCCTAAGTCCTTCAATTTTTGTATACTATCTATTCACTCCCTCTTAAAAACAGGGCAATTCTTTTCTGAACTTATGTCTTTCTTGAAATACCTTGATAAACAGAATATCAACCAACGTAGGCTAACCATGTTGTTTTTCCAATCTCTTCCCCTCTATTGAAATTCATTAAGTACATGATGTGCCTCCCTAGTTATTTCAGACTATAGTTTCAGCAAACGTTTTTCCACTCTATTACATGAATTACTATCCCTCTAGTCACCAATATCAGTTTCCTTGCTACCCACTTGCTAGGCCAGTGCCTGGGATCTTAGTGTTTTGTTATTGTTCGATTTTTTTTCCCCAAGGAAGCCCAGGCTTCTTTGTATTACAGGCTAGCTTATGCTGCAGTAATGAATAACACACAATTCTCACTGACTTACAACAAAAGTCCTCATTCATGCAAAATTTGCTGCAGATGTGGAAAATATGGCAAAATATACATTATCCATGTATCAGCACAGCACACCAGACTGGTTGAGACTTAAGCATCTTCATGTCAGTGCATGCTCTCTGAATCACCTCAGTAAGGGAAGAGAGAAAGTAGAGAATCAAGCACTGGCTCTCATTCAACCTAGTAACGACCTACATCATGTCCACTCTCATTGGCCAATTCAAGCCTCATAAACACACCTGAAGTAAGTACCTGGTGTGCAGTAGTGCAATCTTCCCATGCACTTAGAGGAGAAGACCACTAGAACCACTGGAAGGTAACATTTACATCTTCCCTTCTGCTGTGTGTAGGATCTTTTCTGTCTTTGGTGTTCTGCAGTTTCCCTACAATATATTTCAAGTTTCTTTTTATTTTTCAAGTGTATTTTGTTCAACATCTTATAGCTATGAATTCATGTCATTGATCACTTCTAGACAGTTTTCAGCCATTATCTTTTGAAATGTTCTCAACTGTCTCACGGTATGTTTAGTGTGTTTAAACTCTGCAAATAAGTTCTATATATTGCAATTGGTTTACATGATTTTTAAGGCTCTTGAAGATTTCCCCTCCATCTCCCTTTTTTTTCCCTTTGCAATGTAAACCAAATCATTTGTCCCATCAGTCCTAGGGGACTGGATGTTGATGACTGGATCCTTGTGAAGTCATTTAAAGTGTTTTTCTATTCTCTGCATTTCCTGTCAATTGGAAGTTAATCTGTAAATTGGTAGATGCAGAGACTTGTTTAGGTTCAGATTCTATTTGCTTATAAACGCTTTATAGGTGATGTTGTGTTTTTCAATGAGGAGACACATAATGTCTGATTGTCTCTTTTTTGGTGAAGTGAGCAGCCATGGACGGTCATTGCCTAGATTCATTAGTTCACCAGAGGCTGAAAAAAAGATGATATTCCAAATCTTTCAGTCCTTCTTCAATTACTGTGGAAAACTTCTTAAAAAGAAACTTTCCCTCATCAATTATTTGGTTACCAGAGATTCAGTTCATATAGGAAAGAGAGGATGAATGCTTTATTAAGCTAATTAATAAAATTTACTTTTTATTTTTTCACTGAGACACGATCTAGCTCTGTCACCCAGATGTAGTACAGTGACACAATCATGACTCCCTGCAGCCTCGACCTCTTAGGCTCAAACGATCCTCCTGCCTCAGCCTCCCAAAATGCTAAGATTACAGGTGTGAGCCAACATGCCTGGCCCTAATTAATAAGTTTCAAAAGTCACAGAGGCACTGCCCTGGCAGAATCTTTAACAGGAAGCAACACTGTCAGTGGGCCACACCACAAATGGGAACCACTGGAACAAATGAGGAGCCCTAGATACAGACACTGCTTACTCCAGCATCAGGCCTTAGCCCTTAGGCTGGGGCAAGACAGAGGCTGTGGTGTTCCTGTTTACAAGCATGAAGCAGATCCTTATTTTCTCCATGAACGAGGAGCTTGGCTTCAGCAGGTCTTACATCTCTGACATAGCTGGAAGCCAAGGGTACATCAATTTCCAAAAAAGCTTAGGAATATCCTCCCAGCCTGATGAGCAAATAAAGCACTGTTTTTATAATATTGGTTAGAATATAGAGTCAGCTGCTGTAAAGTAAAACAAAACAAAACAAAAACAAACAAAAAACACCCCAGACTGGATGCTCACGCTCTATAATCCCAGCGCTTTGGGAAGCCAAGGCAGGAGGATCGCTTAAGCCCAGGAGTTCAAGGCTGCAGTGAGCCACGATCATGCCACTGCACTCTAGCTTGGGTGACAGATCAAGAACTTGTCAAAAATAAATAAATATATAAAACAAGAAAATAGATACTGGCAACAATTAGCAGTCTCTGCTACACTTGCAGATTGGTCACTAAGGATTGGTTACACCCTCTCATTTCCTAAAGCATATTCTGGGCAAGGCCTTCAGGAGTGATGTTTATAGGACAAGGGGTCCCCCTCTCCAACCTAGGCTGTAGGGCCCATGGATGAGAGTTCTTCCCAGACAAGAACTTCTTATTCTAGGAAGCCCTACATCAAACATGAAACTGCACCTACAGCCTGTGGTAAATATCACTTTTACTGCAAAGTTTTGCAATTGTTTTTTATAATTTTGCTTTTTAAATTATTTGGCTAGGAGTAATTCATTTAATTTACACTAGACTCAGGTTTCTTGGCAATTATCTTGTGTATATAGAATTTCTTATGAAGTGAGAAACTCTAACTTACAAATTGTTTTCAGGTATAACAGAATTTTTACACAATTTTGTGAAATTGTTATAGAATTAACAATTATAGATTTAACATGATATATAGACATTTAATTATATATTTATGTATGATTTACCATTTTTAATTTTATACTGTTTCAAGACTTTTTTTTGAAATAGGGCCTCACTCTTTCAGTCAGGCTTGAGTGCAGTGACACGATCAGCCTCAACCCTCAGGCTCTAAGTGATCCTCCCACCTTAGCCTCCTGAATAGCTGGGACTACAAGTGTACACCGCCACACCTGGCTAATTTTTTTTTAAGAGACAGGGTCTTGCTATGATGCCCAGGCTGGTCTCAAACTCCTAGGCTCAAGCGGTCCTCCCACCTTGGCCTACCAAAGTACTAGGGTTACAGATGTGAGCCACAGTGCCTGGCCAGGACTTATTTTTATAGGCCTTTGAAAAGCTCCTCGACCCTGGATACTATGCCTCCATTGCCTAGTGGATAAAATAATCCATAGGCCAGGTGAAGAGGAAGAGGAGGTCAAATGCTGCCCTGCCTATGAGGGCAAGACTTGCTCCAGAGAGCTGGCCTAACTAGCAGCTTGACATGGAACCCGAGGGGTGGGGAGCAGAAGGGCTGTGTCCCTGGAACCTTGAGAAGGACTAGTACTAATACAGTTAGTAAGGCAAGTCAGTGTGGTGGTACGAGCCTGTATCTCAGCTACACAGGAGGCTGAGGCAGGAAGATCACAGAGTAGGCAGGGAAATGCTTCAGGTACTTGGGCCAGTCTGGAAAGGGGTGGGAGGTCAGAGAAAATTTTTCAGGTCTCATCTGAAGCATTAAAACTGACGATTATCCTTCCTTGAAACCCAAATTTCCTTGGCTTCTCTGATACCACATCCCTCTGGTTTTCTTCCCACGTCCTGGCTGCTGAGACAGAGAATATGAGAGGAAGTATCTGTTAAGGGGGTGGCTAGTGTGCCAGGTAACACTGAGACATCCAAGGGGAAGCAGTCACAGACCACAGGATAGGTGAGTCTGGAGCTCAGAAAAGTGGATTCATAATTTTTATCTCCAGACGTCAGAGTGTTGAGTTGTGAGTACCAGAAACCATTTCTGGCTGATGTAAGCAGAAAAATGAATGTATTATAAGATTTTTTTAGGTAGTTCACAGAATTATCAAGAAGGCTAGAGAATTATACTCAGAGCTATGCAGCCAGGAGCAATTCCTGAAATCACGTGCAAAATTGGTATGCTGAAGAAACTAGCAATGCCATCGGGCTGCAGGTGCTTCACCTTGTACCACTGCTACTACCAACATGGAAACCCCACCTGCCTGCAGCCAACACTGTCACCAGAGAGGAGGCTCTAGGCTTTTTTTCTTTTTTCCTGTAAATCACTACCACTAGGCCTGTACCCTAACTTCAACGGATGCTGGGAAATCAAGATTCTAGTATGTTTAGCTTCTGTAGGGAGGAGTGAGCTGTGTCTCGCAAGACTCCTGAGGTGGGAAATTCACCAAAAACAGGAAAGGGGTTCAGAATGTATACAGCCTAAATGAATGACAAATCTTCATTACAATGTCCTTGACCCAAAAAAAATGGCTAGAAACCAGTAGCGTGGAGAAAGCAGAGAGGACAGCTAAGGACAGGTAACTGGGGAGCATCACTATATGAAGGACATTCTTGAAGAGCAGAGCACTTGAAAGTAAGTGTTAGGCTTTCATATGATTCCTTTTCCCTAACTCCACCTCCATTTGTTGCCTGTGTTTTGAGAAACAGCAACATGGTGGCACCTGCCCATAGTCTCAGCTACTCAGGAGGCTGAGGTGGGAGGAGCACTTGAGCCCAGGAGTTTGGGACCAGCCTGGGCAAAGAAAATTATCTCTAAAGAAAATGAAAAATAATAAAAAGAAGAAGAAGCAGAGAGCTGAGTTCTTCCCTAGAGAGAAAAGCGTCCCAGGCGATTCTTCCCCACCTTGAGTTCCTATGACGTAGGGAATGAGTGGCAAGAAGGCCGTGTGATAGGTTCAACCACCTTCACTGAAAAACACTCCGGGATACAATTCTTGGTAAAAAAAAAAAGTGCTATTTTTTATTTGTTCTTGAATGTATAGGTCCTTTTAAAATCAGTGACACTTCCCTTTTTAAATATCCTCCCTCATGCCCCAACTGCTTTGGATCTAATAGCCACTCCTAACAGGGCCTAGGAGGAACTCATCCTACATATCTGAGAAAGGGGTGCAGCTTGAGGAATGGGCATATGGCTCAGGAAGCAGCACCAGCTGGTAAGAACGTTCCTCAAAGCAGCTCTGTTTGGCTTGTGAGTCCCCTTTTCCTGCCCTGCTCTGGACTCCCCCAGCTGTGTCCCACCCCCGGAATTCCCCTGTTCCTTTGTGGCCTAAGCTCTACAGTTAAAATCATAATGAGTAATATCTTTACCATTGGAGAGCTGAGAGATCACTGTTCTCAGCCATTCTCCCACTGCAACTTTATAGATGAGGAAACTGTACCCAAGGTCACACAGTTCATGATAAAAGCCACAAACTTAGGTGCTCAGACTCTCAAATCAGATGTCTTTCTAGTATATACCTCCTTACTTCCAAGAAAGCAACCAACAGCTGCCTCCAGCTCCAGAACCAACTGGAGCAAGCAGGTGGTGGTGATCAGCACAGGTGGGAAAGGCCCTGATACGGGACTCATGCTGACTCCACGAGTGAAACTGAGCCGCGGCAAAGGGGGAGCCACCGCACTCCCCAGGCTCCTTCCATCCCAATGTCATCAGCAGCAGGCACCCACCCTGCCAGCTTCTCCTCCTGGTTAGCAACACTGACATGCATGGAAACATGTCTTACCACATCCCAGGCTCCTTCCCAACTGCAGCAGGCTCTAACTGGCGCAGGATCATGGTGAGGAGCTGGCCCACCAGCCTAGTAATCCAGTTTAGCCAGACTGAAACCTGGATGCTGTAAGACCTAATCCACATCCTCGGGCTGACTTAGATGAGGTCTCTTAGCAAACAAGGCTAAAATCTGTCTCTGTGTTGTCTAGGAAAGACAGAGGGAAGGACTCACAGATGCTGTCCTCCCAGCAGGAGCTCACAAACATGCTTGGCATGAGGAGAACTGAGTTCAGGAAAAGGAAGGGACTCAGGAAATAGAGAGACAGGGAAGCAGAAGCAGCTGTGATTCTTCCTGTCTACCAAACTTCTTAAAAGGAGAGACCCCAGACAGCCACAGACATGTACCCCTGTCTAGTTTTCAAGGACGGCTCAGGTAAGAGAGGAATCCAGAGACTGTGGTATCATAAAGCTAAGGGAGGAGGCTGTTTCACTGAGGGTTGGTGGATGGTGTGAAATGCTGTGGAGAGGTCAAGACACCTGAGCACTGAAAGGTATTTATTCTATTTGGCAACTGGGCAGTCACTGGTGACTTTTATGAAAAAGAATAGAGGACTGAAGAACAGCTGAGGAAGAATCAATTTAAAAAGATTCTTGTTTAAAGTAACTTGACTAACAAGGAAAAGGTGTAAGGGGTAACAGACTCTAAGAAACGCTGTTTTGATCTTGACAGGAACCAGTTTGCAGGCTGTGTGGAAATAAGCAATGGAGACAGAGGCTAGAGAGTCCAGGAAGTGGGAGCAATGGGCTAAGTGAGGGAGTGGTCTTGGAGGACACACAAGAGGATTCAAGACATAAGAACTAAACAGGAGCGGGAGGGGAGGGGGAGAGTTACAGACACAGATGAATGAGAGGGGAGAGAGGAACAGCGGGCAAGGACGCTCTTGCTGTAGGGGCTCTCTTCAGCCAAGTAGACAGTGAGCTCAGTCATTTGTGGAGGGCAAAGATGGAGGCATGGAGGGGAAAAAAAGGATCACAACAAGTTAAAGAATTTCCAGTCAATACTGAGAGCCCAACTGAGGCTGCCGACTGTGAATGTGTCATGCTCAGCAGCCCAGGAGGTGGGAGCAGAAAATAGGATGATGCCAAAAATGGAGAATGGCTGATAGTTTCAACAAAAATTCCCTGGCACGGTGGCTCACACCTATAATCCCAGCACTTTGGGAGGCTGAGGAAGGCAGATCGCGTGAGCCCAGGAGTGTTGATACCAGCTTGAGCAACATGGTGAAACTCTGTCTCTACCTAAAGTAGAAAAATTAGCCAGGCATGGTGGCATGTACCTGTAGTCCCAGCTACTCAGGAGGCTAAAATGGGAGGATCACATGAGCCCAGGATGTAGAGGTTACAGTGAGCCAAGATCATGCCACTGCACTCCAGCCTGGGTGACAGAGTGAGACTCTGTCTTAAAAAAAAAAAAAAAGTTGAAGGGGATGAGAAAGTTCATGATGTTGATAAAAACATCAGTGTGTGATGGGCTCTGGGTTCAGGCTGGGGAGAGGAAGGAGTCCAGGAAAAGGCTGAAAGGCAAGGAGAGGAGAGAGAGGGCCAAGGTCATGGAACTGGACTAAAGGAGCAGGGCAATTCTGGCAGTACTGACAGAGGGAGAAGAGGAAGCCCAGGAGGTGGCAATCCAGGAGCAAAGGCTTTCAGTTCAGGAGGTCAGAAAGGAAGACTCTAAGTTACCTCATGGAGTGAGAGAGGGAGCAGAACAGAGCCCAGGAACAAACAAGGAGGCACCACGGTCTTAGGAGCCAGGCAAGGAGCTGTTGCTAGAAATGGGTAGAGGCAGAGAGCCAGAGTCTGCCGGGGTGGATGGCAGGGCCTGCCGTGGAACACAGCCTATGGAGTGTCTGGTGGCTGCCACTCAGGTAGGGGTACTAGAGGCAGGCAAGATGCATAGTTAGCAATTGCTGGACATCAGGCAGGGCTAACCTACCCATGTTCTGTGGAAGAGTGCTCTGTAGTTCATCCTGAACCAATTTTTTTTCCGAGACGGAGTCTCATTCTGTTGCCCAGGCTGGAGTGCAGCGTCGAAATCTCGACTTACTATAACCTCTGCCTTCCAGGCTCAAGCAATTCTCCTGCCTCAGCCTCCTGAGTAGCTGGGATTACAGGTGCCTACCATCACACCTGGCTGCTATTTGTATTTTTAGTAGAGACAGGGTTTCACTATATTGGCCAGGCTGATCTCAAACTCCTATCTTCAGGTGATCCACCCACCTCAGCCTCCCAAAGTGCTGGGATTATAGGCATGAGCCACCATGCCCAGCCAAAAAATAAAATTTAAAAATCCTGAACCAATTTTTAACTAAATCTCCTTTCCATCAACTGAAGCTACTTTATTGTCTTATTTCTCAGCACACCCAAGAAGCCAATTTCTCCTCGAGGACAGCATGCTGTCCCATAAGAATCTAGAACTCACTGTGTTTCCACTGCATGATATTGTCAATAACCAAAGGACTTGGCTGACTTCAAAACTGGGCCATTATGGGAATAAGTCAAAAGCAGGATCAGCCCAAATGTTAGCAATGAGCCTCTACAGGTAGTCACTTGGCTAGCAGGACTTTTTTTTTTTTTTTAATTTTTAAGTCATGTTTTGTTTTTTGCATGCAAAAACAAAACAAAACCATGACTCAAAACACTGGTGGCTAGGTCCAAAGGAAAACCCAGGGCGAGGGCAGTGCCAAGGGATAGGTAGTGTGGGGATGGTGTGATAGGCTTTGGCCTCAGCCCCACCCACCCAACCCTGATCAGGTGTCTAAAGGGAGCCTCTCAGCATGCAGGCTCTCCATGATGAGAAGGTAGTTTGTATCTCTCCAGCACATTCCTAAGACCTTCTAGCCCAGCAAGCTGATCCTTGAGCCCAGCAGGCCACACCCAAGCTGGGAGCCTCACTGATATAAGGAAAGCCAAGCTTTTAACAGGCATTTCTGCTTTAAATTTGTGGTCACCAGTTGGTCCTGAGGAAGGATCAGGTCTGAGCCTATCACAACACTCACCAGCTGCCCAACGCCAAGTACAATAGAGCTCACAGGGATGGTGGGAATGTGGGCCGCACAAAGGAAAGATGACCTAGAGGGAATTAGTGACACGAGAACAGAGGGAACATTGCCAAGCCAACCGAGAAGATTCAAATATTGAAAGGGAAATGGCCAGACCCCAAACCAGAAAGTCATGTGAGTCTCAAAGGGCAGAAATCTAAGTCCAAAGATTGCTGCACTGGTAAAGCATTGAAGACTTAGTTTCTGAACCAGAAAACGGGATTATGGAAGGCTATCTGCTTAGGAGAACATGGCACGTGCTGCTGAAAGAATGGCAAGCCAATGGGCGTGGTTTGCTTTGAAGTGATGATGATCTCTCAGCTTGGGTAGAGAAGGAAATGGGCAATACCATCAACCCACAAAGAGAGAAGAAATGTTTTCTGATTTAAAAAAAAAAAAAACGCTCATTAGCAAAGGCCCTACAAATCAAAACACCCTTGAACTGTGTCTCTTAACAAAACCAAAGCCATGACCTAAGACTCCCCTGAAATTAGCCATTTGATGGCAGGACCAAGGAGAGCTGTCTCAGTCCTGTCCACTGAAAGGTCAGGTTCAATCTGCCCCTGGCCACTGAAATGTCAGGTTCAGAGCTGCCCCAACAGTATCAGCAATGAGTTCCTTCTCAACCAAGCCCTTGTTTGGGAGGTAGCCTGACCTCCAGTAGCCTCACAAACACCTGGTGAGGACCATGCAGATCCATTCAGGATGCAACCTTGAGCTCCTGTTCCCACGGCTTCCAGAATGCTTGTCTCTGCATTCTAGGAGAACTAAGGCTCTGAAGTTGCTTCAGGGTCACCAAAGGACACTGGCTTTTTGCCTCTTGATTTTTCCCCTGTCCACCTTAGACAAACTTCCCCCAGGAATGTCTAGATCTGGCCCCTGTTGGTCCCTGGGGCCTTCTCTAACCTCCAACAAAAAGGGCTGCCAGTAAAGTGTTAGCTTTTTTGGGGTGGTAGACAGCCTGGGGGCAGGCTAGTCAGAAGACTCACTTCTGATCTTTGGCTCATGAACTTGTAGAGGTGGAGAACTAGAATCTCTAAGCAGGAGGAGAGGCCCAGAGGAGTGAGCTGGTTGTGGGTTACTCTCTCCACCCATGGAACTCTGTACCTGAAGCAGACAGCAGCTGCTTCACAGTATTCACAAGCAGAACTCAAGATCCAGACCTCTGAATGAGGATGATGAAGGGTGTGGCCACTGACAAGCACCAACAGTCATTTCCAGGAAGGCGGGTTCTCACACAAAGAAGTGTGACGAGCCCAGAGTAAGGAGCACAGAGGGCGGGCTCTGAAGTGGACATATTTTTAAGTGTGCAAGTGAAATCTGAACCAGAAGACGTAAGTGGTCTCTGCACAGCCACCCAGCTCAATCAAGAATGTCACACCAGCCACAGCATTTTCACAGCAGCCCCTAAGTCAGCAGCAGGAAAGTGAGTATGTAAAACAAATACCCTGAAAACCGTTAGAACCCAAATAGGCACCATTGAGACCAAAGGCCTCTAGAAGCCTCCACTAGTCTGCACACGGCAGGTGCCTCTGTCCAGACAGGACAAGCAAAGGAAAACAGTGACAGTCTTTGGCTGTGCTGGGCCAGGGACCACAGTCCTGCCATATGTCTAAACCTCTCTCCCTTCTTTTACTCACTTCTGAGCCCAGGAGTTCAGATATACACATGGCTCCTGAATGCTGGACACTAAAAGGTGAGACGGGTCTGCTTTCCCAGGCAGAAAAAAATTCACCAAGGAAGGTAGGTCCTCCCAAGCCTGACCAGGTGTGGTCTTGTCAAGTGGACCCTATACGTCTGATTACTCTGATAATAACAAATGCCTTCCTCTTTCCTGTTTATTACTGAAATATCTGTGGTGGATGCACTACTGCTCCCAAATAAATGCTGTAGATGCAAATGGCAAAGAAGAGCACTACACAGTTCAATGAGACTCATCTACCATCCACATTCTGAAGAGGATAAGCTGCAAGATGGGAAGGAATGGTCGACAGGCTGGGACAACAGCTGCCAGAGTACGCAGTCTCCTTCTGGCTCTCACACCTGGGGGATGCTGTTGGCCAGACGAAATGACATTTTCTTTGCTCTTTCACTCTCCTGAAAGAAAAATACATATATACATATTAAAATAGCCAAATGTAGGCTATGTCAAGATTGCAGTGCTGCAGAGTCAAAGTATTTTATTTTACCCCAGGAATGCAGCAATAAAACTTACTGAAGCCACTAAACATTGTATGCTGAGTATGGTAAGCAACTGAGGATGGCTGGTCAATCCCTGGCACACAGGAGGCAGGCAAAACACTTCCATGGAATTAAACAGCCCTGAATGGACGTTTCTGGTCTACACATGTGGGACCAGCCCAAAGATCAGAGGAGCTCTCTCTGCTGCAAGCAATACCTCTCCTTCCTTACCTACACCAAGGGGCTAAGAAAGATCTCTTCCTTTCTCCTTCAAATCCAAGTAGAAACCAGGCACTGAGACCAGGTAATTCCCTTCTTAGGGGCATCACAATCACAGTGTAGTGTAACCAGCACCAAATTGGCTATTAGGACAACTGGTTTCTCAGCCCTGGTCTGCTGCTAAATGCTGGATTACCCTGGGCAGGCAGGTACCTTTCTGAGTTTCAATTCTCGTTGAGTAACTGGCTTTGATGGGCCCTGTACTCCCCTGCCTTCCTTGTAGGCTAAGGGGCTGGAAGAGAGGGTTCACTGTCACCGCTGTCTTTTGCGCCACCTGAACAGCTTCACCTTAGGTTGCTGCTCGGGTGCCCTTCTGCTTGCCTGATCACCCGTCCACCTGCTGCCACTGTGGCAGTAACTCTTTACCATATGTCGTCGTCGCCTCTTGGGTTGGATGCCCTCCTGCACGTAGGGAGGCCATGGGAAGCCCTGGGGAGTAGAGCGTCCACTCTCACTAGACACCTCTTCGGAGTCTGAGTCCTCATGCCTTGGCTGGGAAAACCGTTTTTCTGGGTAGATCTCCTTCAACCAGCCCTCAAAGAACACCTCCAGGCAGCGGCCAGCCTCTGCAACCTCTGAGTCAGGCTGATGGAGAAGGAGAGCAATGATAGTCTAGACCATTTCTACCAGTCCATCTCTTCCAGTTCCCTCAAGAGCTACACAGAGCACAAAGCCTGGCACAGTCTCCTGAGGTGTCTGCAACTGGACATTTTTTTTCCCTAGGACTCAGGATAACTAGTTTGGTAGTAGCTCTTAAGGCAGAAGTGACCCCAACAGGCAGCCACAGATGGCTGGGCACTAGTACCTCCCGTTTTTCCTGAGTCCATGCTGAGGCCTGAGTGTGGGAGAGAGCTTTTAAACACTCACCACAGCAGGCCCCTGGAATCTGCTCCCCAGTCCTCATGGTAGCCCAGACCAAACCTAACCTCCCACCTGTACCCACCCATGACAGTCCTGGGGTTGCAGGGAAACAGGGGAGAGGGAAGACAGACAAGACATACATAATTGAACTTAGCACAGTTCCAGAACATGAGGTGCACATCCGCTACCACCTCCTCTGGGGTGGTATAGTGAGCCGGGTCCTTCTTTTGCAGCTTCCTCCGGATGATTGACAGGTCCATGGGCCTCTTGATAATCTGGTAATAATGCCGCGCCTTGCAGGAGGAGACATGAGGAGAAGGAGGCAAAGGGGGGTAAGAGAGTAAGTGGAGGTATGGATAAGAAGGAAGAAGAAATGGACAATGAGTTGAAATATAAGTAAAAAGAATAGGAGGAGGAATGATGAGAAGCAGCAAGAAGAATAGGATGGAGAAAGAAGACAGAGAAAGGGAAAAGGAGGAATGTGTCACTTGTCAAGTCAGATCTGATACAGCAGCAGTTGCGGTTGGGGAGGCTGGAATGGCCATGGCCCCGCCATCCCCTGGACTATCCACAAGCTACTATTGTCACTACTTCCAGTGGCCATGCTCTGAGCCCAGCCCGGGAACCACCGTGCTCCTGCCCCATGGTCTGGACCCTCTGAGCAGAAGAAACAGTAGCAGACAGAAACAGTGCAGCCTTCCTTACCAGGGGGCTGACAGGTTCATGGAAGGGCAGGCTGAGGTTATTGCAGCACAAGGATAATACCAGCTTCTCACACTTCTGCAAAATCAGAATTGGCAACAGAGTCACTTTGTTCTGGCCTCACCTCAGTATGAACTAAAGATGCTGACCCTGATAACTCCCTGGCTCTGTCTCACAGGGTACCAGCTGCATACTAAGGCACAGCTCAGGCTCCCAAGCCAGAGGAAAACTGCCGGGAGAAGGAAAATCATCCAAACACCCCTGGGCCAAGTTGTCAGGCACAGCACAAAGAAAGGTATCCAGAAAAGCCCCTCATCCCCTCTAAAAGGCCTCAGACCCTGTAGGCAGAAGGGGGCTGCCAAGGGCAGGGAACCTTGTTTCCAAAGACCCCTCCCTACCTTCTGGTCATATGTGCTTAGGCCAGGAGATGCCCGCATTCCAGGCTGGTTATAGCGGGCATTCTCACAGTCGTACTCCATCTCGGGCTGGGTCAGGCTGCGGCACAAAGTACACACCCACTCTCCCCTGCAGGGGAAGGTGAGGCCATATTAGGCCACCACACATTGCCCAGAGCACTCTTCCCTCTCCCTCTGCCCTAGGGCAGGCATTGGGACAATGGCATGGGAAACTGCCATGTAAGGAATGGCTTCCTAGCCACAGGCTTAGAAGAAATTCAGTAACTCAGAATTTAGTGAATCCAGAAAAATAGGGGTTGGGGAGGCTGGGGTAGGAGTATAGGCATGAAATCCACATGCAAGAGGAAGATGAGTAAAGAGGTAGAAGGGAAGTCAACCAAATGTCAAGCATCCACCTGTCTGTGTGCAGAAGACACCCAGGCCCATCAACTCACAGACCTGCAACTCAGGCAGGCCCAGAAGAGGGGAGTAAGCCTATCCTGGGAGCTCTGTGGGCCTGGCCTGGAATAATCATCCCTGGAAGGTAACCCTACTAGCCAGGTGATGGTCCTGGACTGGCATGACTCACCCTGGAAAGCTGAGCAAGGCTGGCACATGGCAGGACAGGTGGAACACTTTGGGGCAACGGTCACAGCACAGTAACTCTCCCCCATTGAGGCAAACAGCACAGAAGTCCTCATTCTCTATGGGGGCTGGGGGGCCCTTCTTGGCTCCTGGAGTTCGAGGAATGAGTCTGTGTTCTTCAGATGTGCCCTCCATTTCTGGTGGCCGCTGCCCAGTCAAAGAAGTGACAGTGACCTTTCTTCCTCCCAGACTTGGGGCCTGGGTGGCCTCAGACAGTCTGTCCTGGCTGACCTTGGGGAAGAAGTAAGTCTGGGGAGCCAGAGCACAGCACCAACAAGCTCTTGGGGGAGGAGAGGGAGGGACCGGCAGGCCCTGCGCACCTACTATGAAAGCCACTTATTCCAGGACCCCACACCAGCAAGCCCCATGAATGCTGGGACACCTCACTCCTAATATGCATCTCACAGGCCCTTTGAAGCAGGGAACAATGTCTGGCAAAGCTGCAGCCCCAACAGAGACTCAGGAAAGGTCCCAGAGCCAGAATCCTGGCAGTAGCAGAAAGAATAAGCTCTTAGGCTGGGCCGCGGTTTAAGGCCAAGGCAGAGGAAAGTGGTACCTTAATGGACATGCTGGAGGACTCAGTGCCACACTCGATGATCAGCAGGAAGCTCCCATCCTGATCATTCTTCTGTGGCTTCAGCTTGAACACAGGCATATCTCCCGAGGAGCCAGCACAGATCTTGAGTCGCTCTAGTCGCACATAGGGAACCTTAGGCTCGCTATTGAAGGCTCTGCAGCAAGACAGACATTCCGGGGTCTTGGAATCCTCCTCTGGCCCCAGCCTCTAAGTCAGAAACATCCATGATCCCTGTGATGGTTAATACTGAGTGTCAACTTGATTGGATTGAAGAATACAAAGTATTGATCCTGGGTGTGTCTGTGAGGGTGTTGCCAAAGAAGATTAACATTTGAATCAGTGAGCTGGGGAAGACAGACCCACCCTTAACTGGGTGGGCACCATCTAATCAGCTGCCAGTGAATATAAAGCAGGCAGAAAAACATGAAAAGGAGATAACTGGCCTGGCTTCCCAGCTACATCTTCCTCCTGTGCTGGACGCTTCCTGCCCTCAAACATTGGACTCAGTTCTTCAGTTTTGAGACTCGGACTGGCTTTCCTTGCTCGTCAAGCTTGCAGACAGCCTATTGTGGGAACTTGTGATCATGTAAGTTAATATAAACTCCCCTTCATATATATATGTATATCTCCCACTAGTTCTGTTCCTTTAGAGAACCCTGACTAATACAATCCCCAAGTGAATTGCTACTCTAGATCCTCTCAGATCTGGACTCTGAATGGGGACTCTACAGGTCCATATTCTGCCCCGTTGGCCAGCTCTGCATGGCCAGGCCCTGTCAGCCACTGGGAAGCCCTTTGGTGTAGTCCTTCCTAGTCAAAGATGGGAGCTCCCTGACATGCAAGAACTGCACCCAGAGTGCATGCCTCATGGTGCAGGAGCCAGGACATCCTCCCATAACCATCCCAGACATTCACTTGAAGGTCAAGGGGTTGAAGAAGACAGTTGCAGACAAACTTCTTCCACTTGCAATTAATCGTCAAGGTTGCTTCCTCCCTATGCCAACATCTCAGGACGTGAAGTCATGGGTGGGAGGGGAGATTAACCAGGAGTCTGTTACCTGATGCTCTGGTTCTCTTTTGCATCCAGCTCTAGGGTTCCTTGTTCAAAATTCTCACACTCTAAGGCAAAACACAAACAAATACCTGTGACACACATTTGTGACAACAAACCCTGTCATGCACACCTTCTACTTATATCTGTTATTTATACCTTTGGCCACACCTGTCATACAGTTGTTACCTACACTATAGTCATTCATAGTGCTGACAAGTCTACCATGGATCTCCTTCTTGAAAGGAGGAAGGTCACCGTCTTTTAAAAAAGATGAACACAAACAACACTCAGAGGCTGCCTACAGGTGAGTGTTGGGTCAGGTACTGATGGGCAGTTTCTCACCTTCAACATGAGCTCAGAAATCACCTGTTCTCCAAACACTGCTGTTGCCTCCTCTAAGGAGTCCTTTTGTCCGGCCTCTGCCCTGTCAGCCAAGTGCTGGGATTCCAGCACTGCTTGAGAATCCAGCTCACACTCCATGGACAAGGGGCTCCCAAGGAGTCCTCCCCTGAGTATGCAGTCTATGGAGATGAGCAGGAGGCAGTGGTGGGGCAAAAGGAGGAAACTAGCATCCAGTCAGCACCAGACACGGTTCCACTGTACGTGGGCAAGCAGGATCTATAAAGTTTACTGCATAAAACGCAGAGTTACATTATTGTGTGAATAAGAACCAATAATTTTTCAGTTGGTCTTTCAGTCAGTGTGAGGAAAAGGAGAAAAACTGTTTCTTTCATTTTCATTTATTACGTTTATAGGAAAGAGACTGATCATTACAAATTAAATATGCATCATACATTGAACTGAAAAAGTCCCAAATGATCACTAGGGAGTTGCTTCTGACTTCCCAACTAGCCCTCACCTTCCACAGAAGAACAAACAGCCTACCCTGGTTGGAGAAGGGGCATGGGAAGCTGAGAAGCAAATCAGAACCAATCTCCAATGGTCCAAATTCCCTTTACTACAAGGCACAACACAAATCCACATTACTGTCAGGTACCAGGAAAATGCTTGCTACTCAGAGTAAGTTATCAAATTATTTCACTATAGTGACTTGTTCCAGTAGCCTATGAAGTAGGTGCGATTAGCCCCATTTAGAGAGAAAGAAATCAGTTAAAGGAGATTAGGTCTCTTACCCAGGATTAGAGGGAGGGAAAACTGGTTTCCTAACTTCCATCTGTCAGACTCCAAAGTCAGACATGCTCTTTTCCCTATAACATGTTGCCAAGGCTAGCCCTCCTGGGCTGAGTTCTGTCTCCCCCTATGAATAATGCAGACCCCCAGGACATTTTTGCATGGAGAGTGTTACAAACAGAATAAGTCTTGGCCATGCCTAGATCAGCCATGGCCACAGTGAGGGAAGCAGAACAGGTGTCACTAAGACAGTTTCAGAGGAGAGAAGTAAATTCAGCCTCAGAGAGATGCACTGCTTCCCCAGCTTAGAGCTTGTCTGCTGGCCTCTATCTCATCTGGAAGTGCTGAGTCCATCTGCTCAAGTCTGTGGCAGGCTGCTTGAGTCTCACCTTTTAGGTTCTGGTACTGCTGCAGAGCTGTAGATGTGCTGACCATGGGCGCCAGTGGAGGTTTCTTCACAGAGAGGTTAATTGGCTCCTCCAGTTCTGAGGGGATGGCCATGTCCTTGCGAGCATCCAGACCAGGGGCTATGGGACCTTGTCCCAGTGAGTCAGTGAAGCGAGTGGAATCCTCACTTTCCATCTTTCAAAAGTGAAATGTCAACAAGAATCAAAGAATTCAGACATAGTTGCCATTGGTGGTCAAAGGACTGTCAAGCTAAGGTTAGAACAAGGGTCTTAGTGGCCAACCTTTTGCCCATTGTTGAGCAAAGGAAGTTTGAATGGCATCTCCCCGGGACTTACCTTATACAGAGCATTCCCCAGGGAGGAATCAGCCCCATCTCCAGGGCACAGGCTCCCTGAAGTTCGGCCAGAATTGGAGCTGGACCCAGTTTCTGGCTGTATGTCAGACACTGGAAGAATGCTCTGCAGAGGACAAGTTGCCAGACTCGGCACAGCCTGGGTGTGACCAGACACTAGGCTGGGCCCAGCCTGAGAGTGATCACTTGCCAGGCTTGCCATAGTCTGGGTGGGGTCACTCAGTAAGTTGGGCATGGACTGGAATGTGCTATGCACGAGGCTGGGCACAGTCTGTAGGTGACTGGTTGTCAGACTGGGCACGGCCTGGTTTTGAACACTTGTCAGGCTGGACACTGTTTTGGGGGGAGCACTCAGTAGGCTTGGTACTGCTTGGGGAGCACCAGCTGTCAGGCTGCTCACACTCTGGATCTGTGGCTCTAGGGTCCTCTCCAACCTGGTAGATGACAATTCCATCTCCAGAGTGTTGGAAAAGCCCATGATGCTCACCGAGGTGGAGTGCTGCAGGAACAGAGACAAGGGTAGAGTCAGGCTGCTAGCTGGGAATAGAGGGAGGGAGAGGGGAGACCCAACCCACAGGAGCTCCCATGCTCCAATTCCACTCTGGCTTCAGAGTCTGGTTGCTGCCAGGAACTCAGGCAATGCATGAAGCCCTGTTCCTCTTCCCAACACTAAGGAGGCTGCTAAGCTATGACACAGAGAGAAAGGCACAAGCAGAGGACTGTGTGTGTGTGTGTGACAGCAAGAGTGAGAAAGAGAATTTACTGCCTGACCTGAGGCATACACACACACGCACGCACGCACACACACACACACACACACACAGAGTCAGCTACATCCCTCATCCCAGTCCTGTACCTAAGCAAAGGATCAGGCTGTGGGACAGTCCTCTAAGTTCAAACTCCCCTCTGACTCTACCACCAGTTGCTTCTTTTCCCTTCACGGGGTGCTATAGAATAGTTTCTGCTATACAAAAGTGGCAGGGGGTTGAGAAGGCTCAAACTCTTATCAGCCTCAAACCTTCCTTGAGAGAATACCATCAGAAAGTTCCAATCAGTCTTGGGGAACCTGGGTCAACTCCAGGGTCTTCTTATGAGCTTGTTCAAGTCAGCTCCAAGCACTACCAGCATTTGATGTAGGCTTTAACCAAGATATCTGAAGGTCTTTTCTGGCCCTAGCATACCTGCCAAAGATATTCCAAACCAAAGGCAGAGAACTTCAAAGCAGTTAAATCTTAATATCACCTAGTCTGTACAATCATTGGATATGGCAGTGATGTTCCCAATCCAAAATTATTTTCTTACATCTAACTACTTGGTGACCTAAGGAGGAGATGTAAGAGGCTGATAAAAGAAGTTGAACACATAGATTTATATATCGAATCCACTCCGCTTTTCAGATTGAAGAGGCAGATTTAGGAAAAGGGAGGGAGACTGGCTGTAAATGTATGAAGAATGTATAAATGTATCAGGAATGTATAAGTTTCATATTCCTGCCCTTTAAAAAAAAGACTAAATATACAACAATTTGACATCTTTTGAAAAACAAAGGGAAAACAGGATTAGACATATCTAAGTTTCCAAAATCAGTGTCTTGAACCTGTCATTTCCTTCCCCATTCAAATTTTCACAGGAAAATAAATACTTAAAATACCTTCACAAGTTTCAATATAAAGTTAGTAAAGCTATTTTGCCATGAGGACTGTCCTCATCTCAGTGAAAGTCACTCTGAGTCATCCAGTCAGATCCTATGAGGGAGGCATCAGTGAAGCATCCCTCCTGCCACACCCAAACTAATACCAAGCCCCATCAATTCTACCCCTTACACATCTCTCAGATACACCCACTAATTCTTCCCTCTATTGACAGTGCCATAGCCTAACCTACTTTCACATCTCCCTGGACAATAGTAGTAGCCTCCTCAATGGAGAAATATTTTCAAAACATGGAACCGAGCACATCACTTCTTTTCATAAAACCCCGCAGTGCACTCCATTCTTCTTAGAATAGCTGCAAAAATCCTTAACAAGACTCCCAACACCCTGATGACCTGTCCTCTGTCCTTCTGTCCTCCTTTGTAGCTATAGCTCATTCAATAACCCTCTCCTCATTCTCTGAACTCCAGCCATTTTTTTCAGTTCCTGCAGCATACCAAGCTCTCCTTCCATCCACTATCCTCACCCTCTTCAGATGAACTGCTTTCTCTCCATAGAGGATTCTCCTAGCCCTGCCCTGTTCCATTTATCCTTCAGAACTCAGCTAAATGGACATTTTTTGCCACAAAATCTTCTTTCATTCTCTAGCCCAGACCAGGTTCCTGCTTTTATCCTCTCATATGCCTTATACTTGTACTTTCAGCCTCATACCACAATCCATGATATCATTTGATTAATGTCTGTTTCACCTACTAAATTGTAAACTCCATTAGAGTATGGATTTTTATCCATTTTGCTTACCCACTGTATTCCTAGACCCAAGGGCAGTGTCTGGATGAATAAATGAATTAATGAGCTATTTGAAATTTCAAAACAACACTAACACAGGACTGTTTATTCTACAAATCTTTAGCCAAATGAACAGCAGCTTACTTAGGTCTACTGACAACTTTGGCTATGAGTCTCTCTAAAATAATGATTTTTTTTTATACAGCTAAAGTTTATTGAGAATTTATTATATGCAAGGCAATGTGCTAAATGTTTTACATATATTACTTTGTTTAATCCGCACAATAACCAGTAAAGGGTTGTTAGAAAGTTAAAAGAAAAAATCCATGTGAACATTTAGAACAATATCTGGCATACTCTAGATGCTCAATAAACCCCAGCTGTTTCTACTGCTCCTGCTATTATTTTTATTGTATTATTGTTGCTGCATACCTACTTTTATGCTTCATGAGGCTCAGAAGGGCATCTTAAGTTTTTTCTTGTTATTGTAAAACATAATTTTGTAGATTTCCATTTTTCTTTATTGTGTGTGTACTGTATATAGAAATACAATTAATTTTTGACTATCAACTTTGTATAGTCCTTGCTTCCTTGCTAAAGTCATTCTGAGATTTTCTTTTCTTTTTCTTTTCTTTTATTTTTTTTTTGAGACAGAGTCTCACTCTGTTGCCCAGGCTGGAATGCAGTGGCATGATATCTGCTCAATACAACCTCCACCTCCTGGGTTCAGGCGATTCTTCTGCCTCAGCCTCCTGAGTAGCTGGGACTACAGGTGCACGCCACCACACCCAGCTAATTTTTTTGTATTTTTAGTAGAGATGGTGTTTTGCCATCTTGGCCAGGCTGGTCTCAAACTCCTGACCTGGTGATCCACCCACCTCGGCCTCCCAAAGTGCTGGGATTACAGGCATGAGCTACCGCACCCAACCCATTCTGGGATTTTTCTTTCGGAATTTTCTGTGCATACAAATCATGTCCATCCATGTATAGTAAGTTTTTGTTTTTCCAGACAAGGTCTTGCTCTGTCACCCGGGCTGCAGTGCAGTAGCACAACCACAACTCACTGCAGCCTTGACCTCCCAAGCTCAAGCAAGCAATCTTCCCACCTCAGCCTTTGAAGTAGCTGAGACTACAGGTGCATATCCTCACACCTGGCTAATTTTTTTATTTTGTAGAGACAGGATCTTGCTATGTTGCCCCAGGCTGTCTTGAACTCCTGGGCTCAAGCCATTCTCCTACCTTAGCTTCCCAAAGTGCTGGGGTTACAGGCATGAATCACCATGCCCATACTGAATGGTAAATCTACTTTCTTTTTAAGTTTACATTTGTTTTTCTTGCCTTACTCTACCAGCTAAGACTTCCAGTACAAGGCTGACTAGAAGTAGTGATAGTAGCCATCCTAGTCTCATTCCTGATCCCAGAAGATCTTTGCAACATTTCATCACTAAGTAGATTTGATGTAGGTTTTTTGTAGATTTAGAATCCATATTGTGGTCAGGCATGGTGGCTCACACCTATAATCCCAGCACCATGGGAGACTGAGGCAGGCAGATAGCTTGAGCCCAAGAGTTCAAGACCAGCCTAGGCAACACAGTGAAACCCTGTCTCCACAAATAGAAAAATTAGTCAGGCATGGTGGCATAGGCCTGCGGTTCCAGATTCTCAGGAGGCTAAGGTGGGAGGATTGCTCGAGCCCAGGAGGTTGAGGCAACAGTGAGCCAAGACTGTGCCACAACATTCCAGTCTGGGCAAAAGAGCAAGACTCTGTCTCAAAAAACAAACAAACAAACAAACAAAAACCCAGATCTTTGGTACCAAAGCTACAACTTAATTTTGACTTGTCCCCCTCTATACCTCTCTGGGCTTACTCCTCTTCACTATCTCTCATTTTCTTTTCTATTTCTTTTCCTTCCCTCTCTTCTCCTCTCTCCCCCTCTCTCTCATGAGCTCTTTATCTCTCTTCCTCTCCTGCTTTCTTTTTATCATTTCTTTCTCCTCTTTCCCCACCTCTTTCCTTATTATTTAACTGCTTTAGTAAGGCTTATATTTTCTATTCTGAATTTTAAACACAGATGAGTTAAATAACTTTTGTTCCTCTCTCCAAAGAAAAGTATGCCTTTTATATTTTCCCTAGTAGTTTAATAGTGTCCAATTTTTTTAAAAGCTTCAATTTCCTCTACAGTCTAAGTGCCAAGAAAAGAAAAGTTGAAGAGAAACAAGGTGGAAAGAATATTCAAACCAAATTGGGTAAACTAGGAATGGAGCCCCACTTAAGGGACCAAGGCCAAAAAGAAAATGGCTATCTCAAACATGCCCAGGCCTGCATCCCTTAACGTCTCCTTGTTGTCCTGGTTATGCACTACCCTAGCGTTATAATATTCTGTATTTCCTTATCAATAAACAAGAATACCCAGTGACTATTTCATTCCATTTTCAATATATGACAATCTAATCCTTTGCACTAGATTCTTTCCCCTTTACCCTATTTGACATGTATATTTAGTGCAGTTCTGGTGTTCATTTCATCTACCCATGCTGGATATTGAGAATTATATAGATGTCTCTTTTTAGTGAGATCCTTGCTACCAAGCAGTAAGAGCACTAAAATCCACATGAGACTACCTAAATAATAATTGTCAGATGCCATATGTCACAAGATATGCATAAGATAAAATCCCCAAGGACAAAACTTCCCAGATTAGGGGTAGAGATCACATTTGTAGGATATCATCTCTCCTGTTCTAATTACTTATTGCATGTGTTAGTTAACTTAATGATAGGGGAGAGCAATACATGCAGACTGAGCTGTGGAAAAATTGCAGAAACTCCATTGCAGTTTATTTTGAGGTGAACCTGATGAATCTGGTCCCATAATGCCTAGAATACAATATGAGTCAGCAATACATCCCAAGATACTGCAAACTTGACTGATTTCTTTCCTTTCCACAACCACAGCCAATCTCAAGGAGGCCAGTGCTATTAGGAGTTGGGGTGAAGCTCTGGTAGTCATAACAAGAACCTGGGAGACTTCCATGGGGGCTGTGAGAAAGCCAGCTGAACCCCATTTTTACAGGCTATATAGACACAATGGCATTTCTGAAACCTATATATGCTATGTGTTATTTTTATACTTCATTGGTTCTCTAAAGAATTGTAAAATATTAAAACAAAAGATACTTATTTCATGTACAAAAAGGAAAAGAAGAGCTGAGAGCCTCCATCTTAGTCTGCTGGCAGTGCTACAAGATGGGTAGGGCAAGGGTAGGGCCAACTTTCAGAGCAAGGAAAGCAAGCTGAGTCTCCAGGGCCTGGGAGGAGGGGAAGCGCTGCTTGAGAGCATGATGGGATTGGAGAACAGCTTGAGAACGTGGCCAGGCAGTCTGACACTTGGTTCCTCCCAGGTAGAAGGGAGCTTACCTGTCAATGGAGATGATACCACCTGCCCTCTAGACCCCAGAATTGTTCAGAGGTCAAATGCCAGGAGGCAAAGGTGTATTTCTAGCTATAAAAAGTCTGTGGAGGATTATCACTGAGGTTTCTAGGCTGTCAACTATGTAACTGACACCTTGACTTCATCTTCACATACAAAACCTCCAGATTTCATGAAGGAAAGGGTGTGTTTTGGGATTCACAACTGAAAATAAACTATTTTCTAGTTCAGAGAGGAAGAGTCAAAATGCCAAAACACGTTCACTCTGACAATCTGCTCAGGTCATATTTGGATGAAGGGAGACAACCCTGAGGCTACAGAGCTCCTTCTTACCTCCCTTAACTAGTATCTCCTCTCACTCCTCATCTCCCTTCTCCCAAACTGTGTTCCCATCCCCGTCCCTTTCCTCTTCTTGCTGCTTAGCTTTTTGTCTCCTTATCTTTGTCTGTCACCTGTCTGACTTACCTGAAATTACCTCCCCTATTTATTCAATAGATTCAATTAACCTATTTAACCTACCTGTCTTTATCACCTAACTTGACAACTTGCCTGACCTACAACCTCCCTGATTATCTGACTTTCAACCTCTGCTACTTAGTCACCTATGTGACCCTGTAGCTGTCTAACATGACTTCTGCTTGACCTGTGCTCTGTTACCTGATGCCCTCTCTCTCTCCTCACCCTTACCACCCAGATGCGTTTCTAGAGTTCAGTGTGTTAACATTATTATTCTAATGATCGCCACATGGTATTGTCAAAGTTCAGAGAAAACATTGCTCTTTCATTTTAACAGGAAGGGAAATTGAGACACAGAGTGATTAACCAGATTTCCCAAACTCATATAGGTCCAAGACTAGGAATCTGGGCCCAGCCTTGAAAACCAGCGGGCCGGTCTTGATTCTGTGCCAGTAGTTAGACAGCTAGTGCCCTAGTAAGCAGTGATTAAGAAATCAATAAACAGACACTTAGTGCACATGCCCTGAATTTAATATGAATTTCAGGTTCTTACAGCAAGATGATATTGCTGGGTATAAAGTAGTGCAGATAGGGTGGTGCTCCACATAAATTAATTTTCCATTTATCTGAAACATACCTCTTTCAATAACAAAATGCAATTGGCTTAAAAACATTATTTCAAATGGGAGTACTTCTAAAACACTTTACACATGCTTCTGTCTTATTAAACAGAGCATAAGGAGTCTAAGGAGACCATTTCTTAGTGATATCAAGGAATTTTGATGAACAAGTAAGTAATTCAGTAATGCTTTTGGGAACTTATAAGAAAGTAGGGCTTAGCTTGTTCTTTGAGAGAATGGTCTCATCCTGTGGCACTTTTCCAGGTGATGTTTCTTGTCTTCTCTCTTGTTAGCTGCCCTTACAGAAATCTTGACTCCCTGCTTCTACTCTCCTTACTACTATAATGTAGTTAAACTAAAAATTTCCCAAGAAAACCATATATTTAAGCTTGCTAGATCAAGAACACTGGCTAGGTATGCACATGTGAGTTTATGATCTCCTATAGAACATAATGCATGGGTTTTGTGATGGGCTGTTTTTGTTGCTTCTCCAAAGTTTTGCCTGGTTACTTCTGGTTTCAGGTTTTTGTCCTAGTGGTTAAAGTCATCAGAAATTGACCACTGTGTAAATAAGCAATAGAAAAAGAGACCAAAGATTTAGGAGTTGTGTCTTGGAAACACACTGAAGGCCTTCACTCTAGCTAAGGAAACAAGAGAGAGGAAAACAGATTTATGAATTAAATCCTCAAAATATGTTAATATGCCAGGTGTATCACCTGAGGTCATGAGTTCAAGACCAGCCTGACCAACATGGTGAAACCCTGTCTCTACTAAAAATACAAAAATTAGCCGGGTACAGTGGCTCATGCCTGTAATCCCAGCACTTTGGGAGGCCAAGGTGGGCAGATCACAAGGTCAGGAGATCAAGAACATCCTGACCAACATGGTGAAACCCCCTTCTACTAAAAATACAAAAATTAGCTGGGTGTGGTGGCACACACCTGTAGTCCCAGCTACTTGGGAGACTGAGGCAGGAGAATGGCTTGAGCCCAGGAAGCAGAGGTTGCAGTGAGCTGAGATTGCACCATTGCACTCCAGCCTGGCAACAGAGCAAGACTCTGTCTTAAAAAAAAAAAAAATGTGAATGCTTCAACAGCTTCAAGACTAAGTAGACTGGTTTAACAGTAGCAGATCTTTAAACAACAGAATCAGATGGCTGAGGAAGGGACAAACTTTTCTAGTAAGTAGTTTCACATGTTTTTATGGTGTTTTTTGTTGTTGTTGTTGTTGTTTTTGAGACAGAGTCTTGCTCTGTCGCCCAGGCTGGAGTGCACTTGGGTAATTTCAGCTCACTGTAACCTCTGCCTCCTGGGTTCAAGTGATTCTCCTACCTCAGCCTCCCAAGTAGCTGGGATTACAGGTGCCCGCCACCATGCCCAGCTAATTTTTGTATTTTTAGTAGAAGGGGGTTTCACCATGTTGGCCAGGCTGCTGGTCTTGAACTCCTGACCTCAAGTGATCCGCCTGCCTCGGCCTCCCAAAGTGCTGGGATTACAGATGTAAATCACTGCACCTGACCCTCACATGTTGATTTTTAATGGCAAAGTTCTTGCTCTTGCTGACAATGAGTGTTCCTCATCTCAACAGAAAGCTCTTGTACTATTTAAAGCTGTCACTATTGATGTAACTATGCAAATGTATGATAACTTAGTAAAGTCAAATGGGAAAAGGTTCATGGACGGTGAAGAGAGAAGTGAAGAGTGCCCTGTACCCCGATAATCCAGGGAGGACAGAAAAGCAAAGAAGATCCAAGAGTCTGAGGCTGAAGAAAGAGGAAAGGAGTAAATGGATTCTAGTAAGTCTGAAGTGAAAGCCAGATGAGTGGAATTCTCAAACCCCAAGGCTGGAAGACTCAGGAGAATTTGGTCGGAGGTATTTTGCCTAGGCCAGTGTAAGAAACTGACTTAAAACACTATTTTGAATGAGAGTACTTCTAAAACACTTGACACACTATTCTGTCTTATTAAACAGATAGGAGCAAGAACCTGATTTCTCATGGGCCTGGAGACCTGGAAAAAGATCTTAGGTTTGGATGGTGAATGAAATCAGGATAGAAGTAAGGAGACAGGCTTCTTGAGTATGCTAAGTACAGGAGCCAGATTTGGGGAGTGTTGGGCCTGACTCCTGAGTAGAAAGAGTGTACAATTCTGCAGATGCTGACCAGGACGCAGGCTGTGCCCTAAAAAACTTCACTAGGCCCCAGGAACACATGAGCAAATGCTGCTGTCAGGGCTAAGCGATTGTTCCTGAGGTTGAGGATCCACAATCTGATCCATAGCAGTAGCTTTGGAGACTATGGAGGCAGGATGCCTGGTATTTCCTCACAGTTACCAGAGTTTAATGAGTTTAAGCAAGTCATTGTCCAGCTCTGGGTTTTAATTTCCTCCTACACAGGTCAATGTAAATCTCACTGAGTTTTTATAAGACCCAAATTAAGAAATCAGGTATCAGAATGCTTTGATAATGGTATAAATACTATCTGCCTGAGTCATTATCCTTTATTCCTCTGTATCACTCTTAATAATCTGGATCATAGGAATGCCTACCGCTTCTGTATCATTTACTGGAAATACACCTCAGACTCCTAAGCCATGAGCAGCATGCCAGTGGCCTTGAAGTCCTCTCTTGAAGATCTGGCAGTATGTTACGAGCAGCAGAAGAAAAGTCTCTCTTGAAGGTGAACTGGGACTCAGATAGGGCTTTCTGTGACACCTACAGCTTTGACTCCATGAGAGCTTTTTATTTTTTTGAGACAGTCTTGCTCTGTTACCCAAGCTAGAGTGCAGTAGCGTGATCTCGGCTCACTACAACTTCTGCTTCTCAGGCTCAAGCAATTCTCATGCCTCGACCTCCTGAGTGGCTGTGACCACATACACGCGCCACCATGCCTGGCTAATTTTCTTGCATTTTTTGTAGAGACTGGGTTTCACCATGTTGTCCAGGCTGTTCAGCTCAAACAATCAGCCTGTCTCAGCCTCCCAAAATGCTGAGATTACAGGTGTGAGCCACTGTGCCTGGCCAACTCCTTTAAGGAAATGCTTGTGTGTATTTTTCAGCAGTTGGCTGGTTCAGAAGCATGAAATGAAGCCATCAAAATGTCTCCCAGTTTCACTTGAGATGTAAGGGTTGTTGTTGTAGAGTTGTAGCCATGGTCTTGCTTTCAGAGTGGCTGGACCAAGATTAGGAAGCTTAGGCAACAGCGGGTGCAAGACTAATGTCAAAATTCATCCAAAGGGGTTGCAGAGCTCAAGCCACTAGAAAACTCTTTCTAGAACTTTCACATCTCATTTTCAGCAGCAATCTAAAGACCAGACTAGCACCAGCTCTAAGGTACTTGTGCATAGACGCTCTGTTTCACCAAAAGTCCTCTTATGGTGATATACAGTCAGTGTAGAACTCATAGAAAGGTGCCTGGTGCCACAGGTTCTTCTGGTGTGTGACCTTCAGACAGATCCTTCTGACTTTCCTGGCACTCACAAGCCAGCACAGGCCAGGAGTGGGCTGGAGGCCAAAACATCTTTACTGGATAAAGACAACCAATACCAAACTAGGCTGGGTCCTAAGACCTCTCCCCAGCAAGGCCTCAGGCTACTTCAAAGATTACAAGACAGGAAAATACAGCAGGTGAGAGGCCAAATGGAGTCCATTTCTCCCACTGCGGTGCAGAAAGAGAAGCAATTTAACCTAGTCATTGAACACAGAGTTGTCAAGGACCTGTGGTCTGGTCCTAACATTGCCCAATGGGTTGGCTGCATAACTCTTAGGTGGGTCACTTAACCTCTCTGTGTCTCAGTTTTCACATCTTTCAAAGGGGAATAAGAAAGAGGCTTCCTCATAGCATTGCTAGGATAAAGAGATAAAATGAAATAATCCATATAAAAACCTATGAAAAAATTAGAACCATACTATACAAAGTATTATCAAAATGTTGTTAGCTATCTTTGAGCTTCATGCCCTCCACCCTGCCCAATCTCAGCTCCAAGGCAACAAACTCCCTCAAAAACAAAGCCCTTTTCCTTATTGCAGTAGTTTTGTGTACAACCAGTGGCTCTCACTGTCAAGGTTGATCTCTCTTTGCTGACCCAAAGGTTCCTCTGAGCCAGGATGACAAACTTGAAGATCCTTTTTCTGGGAGTTCAAGCCATGATAAGCCTATGAAACACCTGAAGAATGTCAGGCCATCTGACCCTCCAAACCTCTACAGGAACCCCTTTTAATAAGGGGCAGGAGAAGCTCAAAATGAGAAGTTATCGAGTGCCTAGGATCTTTGCTAACCCCATTGCCAACTTGCAGTCACACAAGGGGGCAGCACCCCTTACTGCTCAGAGAACCCTGTGGGCCATTCACACAGGCAGCATTGACTCCATGCATGTGGCTCAGCTCCTTTCCTCTGCTCTGTGTATAGGAACAGAACTTAACCTCATCAAATGAGAAGCAGCATTTTCTGCATGTCTTCCACTACAGCTGAGCACTGTCAATGAAACCACCTTTGTAAAAATTTTATCAGTGAGAAAATTGTGACAGTGAAAAAGATCTGATCTAACCTACCCACCCCAACCCTTGCCTTTCCCTTAATCATTCCTGGCCCTACTGTAGATTGGCCTTTTGAGATATCTTTTCAAGTTCTGAGCATGTCTGACATCCATGGCTTTACCCAGACCCAGCAATCCCACTCCTGTGGCCCACCCAGAAGCAACTTAGCTGAAGTGGACAGCTTTCACCCATGATTTCATCTCCATCCCAACCAATCAGCAGCAAGCACCCATTTCTAGCCACCCTCACCCCTTCCCCAAACTGCCTTTTAAAAATCCCAGCCTCACATCAACTAAACTCTTTCTCTACTGTAGTGCCACAGTCTTCATTTGTGTAGCAGGCAGGAAGAACCTGTTAGGCAGTTACAGCAATTCTCATGCTTGCTTGTGAACTACTGACATCTAGAGCTAGCTGCCTTCAGGTCATCTTCTAATGTGTCTTCCACAAAAGAATATCAATAATTCAAAACCTAACTTCTTCCCCTAAATATGCCCTTTTTCCCATGCTCCTATCCCAGTGGGTCAAGACAAATCCACTGGGATGAGAATATGGGGAAACATCTGGGTGTTAAGCCAAAGGGCTTTCTCTGCCTTACCTATCCTCAATCAGACACTGAGACTAGGACTACTATGATCTGATATCTCTTGAAATATTTGCTTCCTCTTTATTCCCATTGCTATTGATTTCATTCAGCCTGCTGTTTCTCCTCGGTACTATTCTGGTCTCCCTTATTATAGCTAAAATGATCTTTCCAATTTAATTCGAACCATGTTCCCCCTTTCTGGAAGTCCTTTATTTACTCCTCACAGCCCCCAGGACTGAATCCCAACTCCAACGTATAATTTACAAGGCTTATGACCCCTCTGGTTTCAATCTAGCCCATTCTCCAGTGCATCTCGTGATCTTATCAAGTCAAATTACAGATTATCTGAAGCCCCTATAATTGCCCCAGGCTTTCTCTCACTCCTGAAACTTCCTAGTTGCCATTCCTTTTGACTCTTTGTTCTATCCCTCTACCCTTTACTAGCCCAACTTCTCCTCTTTGAAATGTCAGCTTAAAATAATGTCCTCTAAGAAATCTTCTGTCAACAGCCCCCTCTCCCAGAGCTTGGTGCTCCATTGGGGTGTACCACAATGACTATCACAGCACTTTACCACAGTTTATTACTGTTGCCTAACTGTTTCTTTCACCAGCCAGTAATCTCCAGCATGGGACTATCTTATTCACCAATGTATGCCTGGCACCTAGCAGAATATGGGGCACATACTTGGAGATTAATGTGTATATACATACATACATACATGTATATATGTATATATAAACACACATATATGTGTGTGTATATATATATGTATGTATATTATATATATATAAAACATTCAATGAATAAACAAATGGATGAATGGTTAGGTGACTGGCCCAAATACAAGAAGTTAAACACCTAGGAGCCACAAAGGGCCAATCTACAGTACCTCAAGGACCTCTACGCCAAGCCATTTTCAACACGGTAGGACAGGAACAGACAAAAAGCCTCGAGAGTCACTAGCAATTTCCAAGTTGACATTTCATTTTTGCCATCCCTTCTTTTTTCTAAACTCTTCTCAAATATTATTGAGACTGACTGATTTAAGACATGCACTGCAATGGTACAGTTAGGCAAACTTGGTGAGCGGCAGGTACACTGAGCAGCCAGCATAGCTGGGCACAGGACCAGAGGGATGCAACAGGGCCAAGGCTACAGGCTGGGAGGGTTCAGAATATCTGACAGAGCTTCAAGTCCAGGGCTGGGTGGAGGCACTGGAGGGCTGAGGGCACCAGGCCACAGAAGGCAATAGGGTAAGTGGAACAGGACCAAGGGGCACTAGGAAAAATGGGTGGAGGACATGGCACAGCACGGAGACTCCAGCTAGAAGTATGACAGGGGTTGGGGGAGAAGGGGCAGTGGTGAGAATAGACAGTTGAGGATTTGTAGGGTTCTGGGTTATGTCTAGGGTAAGCAAACACTTTCAGAAAGCTGTAGGTGGGTGGACAGAAAGGCCTCCAAGAGCTCATCTTCAAGAGATCTCAGTGTCTCAGCTGCTCATCTACCTCTGCAGAACATCCCTGCAGACCACTCACCCAACAAATTTCACTGAATCAAATCTTAACGTCAGTCAACTCTGGGTTGTGGTGGCCACATAAAATATTTTCCCCATCTTCATTGCAGAGGATGTTCAAGCTTTGCTAACTGATCTCATTTTTAAAACCTCAGCTCTCTCTTCTACTAGCTATAGGGCCCTGGACTTCAGTTTCCTTAGCTATACAATAGGGGATGCTCACTTCCACAACTGTTGGAGGTGAGGTGAGACAATGCTGGTGAAGCAGCATACACGATTCCAAGCACAGAGTATGTGTTCAATAAATTGGCCTTCTTTCCCTTCCCCCTTCCACTCTGCATGAAGCCCAGTAGGCCCCATTGTACGTGTGTGTGGGGGAGTGGAAATGGGTGATGAGGAAGATCTATGTTGTTGACTCACTAGGAGAGAAGGCATGAATCAGAGCTGTGTAGCATCCAGGGATGGAACAGGGACACTCCTCCCCTCACCCTATCCTCCTCCTCCAGGTGCCTGGGGCCTTGGCCAGCAGTGGGTTCCATGTGGTCAAGGAAAACAGGCTCCTTCAGTACCTTTCTCACCACATTTGGAGAGTTCTGAATGGTGCTGTCCACTGGGGGGACACTGAGAGGGGCTTCTTCTCCAGACACCTGGGGCAAGGCAGCAGCAGTATTCTTGTCAAGAGGGAGCGCCGATTTTGAGCCCTCAGATGCTGGGGGCTCATCTGTAGCCTGGAGAAGAAAATAAGAATTTGGGTGGGTTTTACTGCAGAGAATGTAGCAGCAGCAGTAGCAGCAGCAGTGGCAGCAAAGGCTAGAACCCACCCTGCCCTGCCCATCATTACCACCTACACACTGTGGACTGCTTATTTTCCAAAAAGAAAAATACTCTTATCCCAACTCTTCCAAAGACTACATGCTAATGCAAAAGTCTTAGGATAGAATTTTGAGCTAATTTTGTGATGTTCACTTTAGCAATCAGAACCTACTTTTGACTTACATTTTAGCTTGTGGCCCTCTATGAACCCTAGACCCTTCTCTGCCATCACACGGATTATTCTATATCTCCTCAAAAGAACTGGGCTTCAGGGAAAGACACTGAAGCATGATCTGAAGTTGCCAGTACTGAAGCATAAATGTGAGGCCTTATAGTCCATAATAAAGTAAAAATCTGTAAAGCTACTTTGAAGATAAAAATGTGATTACAGATTTAAAGGGGATACCACTATGGAAAAAGTGAGAGAAGGGTAGAGAGAAGAGGATAGCACAGGTGTTCTGGGGGAAAAAAAGAAAATCAAGAGCTAAGAATGAAGATGTGAAATGCAGCAAAGATCCCAGGGGTACAAACTGCACCTCTTCAACTGTCTTTTGGCTGAGAAAAAGAGGAGCAGCATCCAGTATCCTCCTACAAAGAGAAGACCTCTTCTGTGGCATTACAGAAATGTCAGCAGACCTGGATCCAAGTCTTATCTCTACCTCTCAATGTTGTATGATATGTACACAAACTGCTAGCCTCCTCTAACTCCCATTTATACACCTATAAAGCACAGATGGTAATGCCTACCAAACAACATTGTTGATAGGATAAATGATATGGTGCGTATAAAAAATACCCAGCTTAAGGCCAGGCGCAGTGGCTCATACCTGTAATCCCAGCACTCTGGGAGGCTAAGGTGAGCCGATTACTTGAGGTCGGGAATTCAAGACCAGCCTGACCAACATGGAGAAACCCTGTCTCTACTAAAAATACAAAAAATTAGCCGGGCGTGGTGGTGGAGAATCACTTGAGCCCAGGAGGCGGTGGCTGCAGCGAGCTGAGATCACACCATTGCACTCCAGCCTGGGCAACAAGAGTGAAACTCCGTCTCAAAAACAAAACAAACAAACAAACAAACATTCCCAGCTTAGGAGAGGTAAAAAAGTTTAAGTCTATACCTGTGCAGTATCATAAAAGTGTTGGCTGCTAGCATCTAACATGGACCCTCACTGCACCCCTTAAGCTCTGCCCTTCCCCCTGTCTGGGATTCCTAACGTCTGGCAAGGGATCTAGGGATATGACAAGATAAGAGACAGCCTCCCTTCTGCTCTGGCACTGGCAGGAGTTCAGCACAGCTCAGAAGGTACCATCGGTGGGCAGGGTCCCTACTGTCATCCGGGAAGACAGGCCTAAGCCAAACTACTCTGGAGAGCACTGAGCCTAGATCTAAGCTGGGACTGGGTACTATGCTCTCTGGAGCTTTTCTGAGATGGGAGGTTGAGCCCAGGGTAGTTTTGAAATGTGAGGGTTGAGCTCAAGGCTGCTCTAAGGTGAAGTAACTGTATTCCTGTATACTGCCCTGTTTCCAGGGAGGCTGTGTTCCCTGAGTGATCCTAGGATGGGCAGAGTATCCATGCCAAGTCACCCTGATGCTTACCTGCAGGGTCTCCTCCTGGCTCTGGGACTGGACAGGCGCTGGCTGCCTCACGATATAGTTGATCTGCCCCACAATGGTTTGCTGCACATGCTGAGGAGATTTGGTCTGACTCAGTTGCAGGCTGGGCTGTTGAGCCTGGAGAAGAAGCTCCAAGTCCTTCTGCATTTCCTCCAGCTCAAACTTGTGATGCATTATGTCCACATTCTGAGAACAGGCAGGCCCAGGAGGACTCTCATGCTGACTAGAAGCCAGATGCTGTGATGGAGGTGGAGGTGGGGGTGGCTGCTGTGGGGGAGGAGGTAGGGGAGGTGTTGGAGGTGGCAGCTGCTGCTGTGGCTGCTGCTGAAAGTGACTGAGCTTCAGCTTCTGGTGGTGGCCAAACTGGACTTGGATAGTGGGTGTCTGTAAGGTGGGGTGGGCATGGGCTTCTTGCTGAACATCCTGTGGGGGGACAATGCACACGGGCTGGGAAGTCAGCTGCTGCCCCAGCCGCTGGGGCATGCTCTCCTGCTCCACAGGGGGCTGGGTTTCCAGCCAGGGCTGCAGCAGCTTTGGTGGATGAGGGCTGCAGGCCAGCTCTTTCTCCCTGGGCAACAGGGCAGAGCACTGCAGAGACCCCAGCTGCTGGGGCACCATCTCAGAGGGCTGCCTAAAGCTGTGGGCTGGGTGCATGCTGGGTGGGGTGACCTGGCCTTTGAGGGAAGGTGAGACTGGGGAGCAGTGGGAGCAGCACACAGATGAGGAGCACACTACTGGAGACTGGAACTTGTGTGGAGGGTGGCTAAGAGCCTCTTGCTGTGCCACTGGAGACTGGTGGCTTTGATAAAAGGGTGATGGCCCCTGTAAGCCTCCATAAGCAGGAGCATCTGCCCGGGACAGTTGTCCACCTTCAGTAGTTATGCAGCCTGGAATTACAGAAAAGAGAGTTTTTCAAAAGTTTTTCAAGTTGCTCCCACCTTGCTACTTCCTGCTCCTGGGACAAAAAGACCTCATTAAACAATCCTGTACCAGGCACAGAGATTAAGAAATTCAAGCCCTGATCTCCTAGACTCAGTCTAGAATGCTTCCAGTAATAGCACCTGTATGGAGCTGCTTTGGGGGTACAGGATTTTTGAGAAATTAGCTCAGCTTTCACCAGATGCTTAGTCCTGACTCTGTTTCTGTTCCACTAGGAAAACCGTAAGCTCCCTCAAACAGCACCCACTCATTTTTTTTTAACAGAATGGCCCAATCGGAGTCTGAAAAAAGAATCAACTTTAGGGTGGGGAAGGAATATGCTGGAAAGTAGCAAAGGGTAGAGAGTCATGCCTGGGACCAATGAACAAGTCCCCAGATACAGGTGTGGGGAACTCTGTATTGAGCAAGTAGGATGGAAGAGAGTGGGGAAGCTCTAATACCAGGTGATACAGTTTGGATCTGCATCCCCACTCAAATTTCATATTGAATTGTAATCCCCCGTGTTGGAGGTGGCTCCTGGTAGGAGGCCACTGGATCATGGGGGCAGATCCCTGATGAATGGTTTAGCACCATCCCTTTGCTATTCTTGTGATAGAGTTCTCATGAGATCTGATTGTTTAGAAGTGTGTAACACCTCCGTCCTTACTTACTGCTCTGTCCATGTGATGCGCATCTTCACTTTCTACCATGACTGTAAGTTTCCTGAGGCCTCCCCAGAAGCTAAGCAGATTCCAGCATCATGCTTACTTTACAGCCTGCAGAATCATGAGCCAATTAAACCTCTTTTCTTTATAAATTACCCAGTCTCAGGTATTTCTTCACAGTAATGTGAGAACAGACTAATATACCAGGTCAGTGCCAGGCACCAGCACTGACCCCTGAGGTCTCTAGGTCCCTTGTACATGAGTAGATCAATGGCTAACTCAGTCTAATGAGTTAGCTTCTTCAGTCTAATGAGTTGGCTCCTTCATCTCATTATTTTGTTGAGGCTTACTTAGAGGAAGTCTGAGTTTCTTAAGGAAAGTGTCTTTTATTCACCTTTGGTTCTTTAGTGCTTAGCATGTGGCCTAAACAAGAGTAAGTGGCTATCAAAGGTCTGCTGAGTTAAAGGAAAGAGGGAAGTGAAAAATAAACCTACATATCATTTGTCACTTTGCCAAGTTCAACAAACTTTCACTAAGATTAACAGCCTCAAATGAAGGCAGCAGCTGGCCATCAGTTTAACAAACTCGTTAGTCTGTCAACACAGGCACAACTTCAAGCTGTCTACATTCTGCCTAAAGACTGAATGCCAACAAATGATTGCAGCAGGGAAGTAAAATGCACAAGGCTATGAATTATCTGCTTACATCTCAACTCAAAAGGACATGTCTGTGTAACACACCTGCATGCACACACAGTCTCACTGTTGCTGAGATACACCAGCTTGTGCCCACACATGTGTACCTTTGTGTGACCACAGAGACACACATTCATCTGTACTGCCACACAGCATTCTGGAGAGCAGGGTCACTGTCTTGTCTCCCCCTCAGCAATAAAACCAAGGTAACAGGACATTTACACAGAACGGTAAACTCAGATTTCAGCTGGTCCTGATACAAAGTCCTATATTGCCACTGTTATTTAAATTCCTCAACCTCTCCTCCTCCCTCTCAAAAAAAAAAAAAGGTTTGCTGAATCAGGGAGTGCTTTCTCTTCGGCATATACTGACCTACCCAGTAAGGTAAGCAATTAGAGCAAAGCCCACAGGGTGGGTGGGCCTGGGTGGGTGGGCACAAGCTCACCAAGAGAAGCTAGCTGCTTGGTCCAGAAGTTAGGCTCCCAGGTGAATCTGATACTCCAAGGGGAGCCAGGATCTGTGTTACAACTTGTCTCCAGCAATCGCTGCATCTGAAACACAATCTGACAACAGCACCAAAGGTCATTTATTTGGGCATCTTGCACCTAAATGACAACTCCCCTTCCCTTACTCTTTGGACAGGCTGAAAGGCTCAAAGTCGTGGCCCTTTAACCTCTTGTCATCCTCCGTATTCTCAATTCTCGTGTACCTTAGCACCTGCCCATCCTCCCAGCTGATCCCTTTTCTCTTATCAGTGCTTCTGCAACACCTACATTCTTATCCTTTTCAGGCCTCAAGTGATTTGTAATTCTTCTTCACAACATTGATTGGCAGCTCCATTTATTCTACCATCACCTCAATTTAAAAGCCTAGTGGAGGCAGACATTTTCTGAGTTCCCCATTGCTGTTCTTCCACTTACAGGTAAAACACCCTTCTGTCCTACTCAATAGCCCTCTTCCTCTCCCTTCACTTTTATCTATTTCCAGTCACTAACTCTCCTATTTATCTAGGGCTTTGGCAAGTTTCCAACTTACCCTGCCATCCTCTAGTTAACAAATGTCCCAACTAGCATCTTAGCCTCTTATTTCGTTGATCTCTTGCATGCAACCACCTTCACTTGTTTTCAGTTTAGTCACCATACCTAGACCCTATTCATCATTTAGAACCATTCTACCTATGAGACCTTTGAACTCCAACAACCCACCCTGATCATAACAAATTTATGCTCTTTTAGAGTATGTTCTTCAACCTCTCCAAGCCCTGCTCCTTCAGTCCACAGTACCCCCCAGCTTCCTGTCATTTATAGTAATGATATCACTGGTGTCCTAATTCCCTCCCCATCACCAGCTCCTACTCTTAGATAATCCAACCATACCAAAACTATGTTATCTGGGGCCATTTCAGTGATCCTTAATTTCAGCAGCACCCCTCAGCCCTTTATCTTGTCACTTCTTTTCTTGTCATCTTTCTCTTCCACTGCACTCAATGACTATTTAAAATCTTTGCTTTGGTGCTACTTACCAATGTTTTAACCCTCTTATTATCACCTTCCATTTCACCGAGAAAAAAAGACACCATAAAGGACAAATTACTCCAAACTTGTATCCCTTCTACCTCAAACTTAACTACAACATTGTCCCCTTCCTGTCCTCCCATCTTAGACAAAGGGGCTGTCCTTGTGTTTAAGGCCAACCAGTTCATTCTAGATCCTTCCTCCTGCTTTTTCAGTGTACTTACCCCACCACACACCCTTCCTCTCTATCTTCACAGCCTCTTCTCCCATATACATGTGTGCAGATGTTTTCCAATCTTAAAAAAAAGTTTCCCCCAACTCTGCCATCTTCTCAGGCTATGTTTTTATTTTTCTTCTTTTTGCTTCCATTTCTACTTCCTCACCATCCAACCTCAGTCTCCTGATTCTAGCTTTGGACTCTTCTACTTTGCTGGAGCTTCTTTCAGATGATAGCCTCATTCCCAGATCTGAAGGCTGCTCTTCACTATTCATCTTCTTTCATCCATGCAGCATTGATACATGAACCACTTAAAATTGGAAATTCTGTTCATTTCTGTGTATCGCACTCTGTTTTGCTTCCAACCTCTGACCATCGCTTCTCACTCTCCTCCACTCATCTTCTTCCTCTGTCTACACAGAAAATGACGGTATTCTCTGGGTTCCTGACTTTCTCTCTTCTTGTTCCACACACTCTTCCAAGGTGATACCACTGATTTCCTGGTGACTCCTACATCTCCTTCTCCAAACAACCTTTTCTTCCGACTTTCACACCCATATATTAAAACAGCTTTTTAATGGTAGGTAACTTAAGAGTTGGTTTTGGATGCTCTATAGGCACCTTAGATTCAAAGTATCCAAATATAAATGCCATCGACTTCTCTCAAAATTCTTGCTCCCTCTCCTGGGCACTGCCATCCTCTCAAGTCTAACACTTCAACCTTATCTCCAACTCCTTTTCTCTTAGCTCCCCATGTAAGCCCCAGTAACTTTCTATAAGATGCCCAGCACATTGCTCATGTCCAGGATAATGTCTGAATCACTGACCTACAACAAAGAACTACAGATTTTCCCAAATGAGCTACCTTCAGGAGGGCAGGACAATTTCAGCACCTGCGTCCGCTTTGCACTATGGCATTTGGTTAAAGATAGTGTTTACTTACTAACCCAAAAGCAGTGATTGAATTTGAAGGATGGATGGAGCCGCTATCTTATTCCTCCTTCCATCCTAAAAAGAAAAGTCACTTCCAAGGACTGCCTCATTGCCCTTATGACAAAGGTGGTGCTCTGATAAGCTTCAAGGACAGGCTGAGGAGTTGGGAGATTCCTCTTACCAGCTCTTTGCTGAAAAGAAAAGGGACACTGGTTTTGCTGCAGACAGCCCAGTTGATGAAATTCTGCACATGCTCAAACTGACGGTTGAGAACCATGATGCTCTGTAACTGCTGTTCCAGCTTCCGCTTTCTCTCATTAGTAATGCCCTGGGTACAGAGAGAAGACACAGTCCTTGATCCTGTTATTGGACTGTAATCTACCTGCTTGGGAAGTCTGGTGGCCTGTGTGTGTCAGTGATGGAATCAGACGAGACGATAGCCCTGAGATGACAGTAGGGCAGAGTGCTGCCATGGGCTGCTGGCTGATGGAAAAGGAGAGGGAGAGATGGTGGGAGATTGTATGGTGCAAATATAGAATGAGTGATAAATGAATGAGGAAATGAATAAATATCTATATCCCTTGTGCATAAATCGGTGAAGTAGATGGTTTGTTTCATGACTTTCTCTTCCAAGACTATAGACTATAATAACTCTGTGTAGTTAAGGATGAAAGACTGCCTAAGAGACATAGTATCAAAAATCAGTTTGAACTGATTTTCCAGCCCTTCATGAGCCACCCTCCTAAAATTAGACTGACATTTTAAAATACAGGGAGCAGCAGACAGTTATGGAAGCTGCACATCTGAATTATAGCCTAGGCTTCCCTGGGTCCTGGGACTAGTTTGATATGTGCATGGTTTCTGAACCATCTGGTCCATCTGTCTATACATACCTCCAATTCCTCTATAAGCCCATTGGCCTGTTTGTTCAGCTCATTCATCAGAACCATCTTGGCCATTTTGATCTGGTTTTCCACCTTCCTATGCTGATGTTTCACTTCAAAAATCCTGTAAACTCAATAGGACAAACCATGGTAAGCTTTCCTCATGGCCTCTGAGGACCAAGGGACAGCAAACGTAAGAACCAACCTGGAGGCTGCCTATTGAGATCAGGGCCCAGCAGACACCAAATATATATATATATATATATATATATATATATATATATATATAGAGAGAGAGAGAGAGAGAGAGAGAGAGAGAGAGAGAGAAACTTCCTCCACCATCCTACCTTTTGTATGACCCAGGCCACTTGATCTAAGTGAGCCAATGGCCCAAAGTTCAGCTGAGTTTTCTCTAGGTAAACCTCAAGTCTACACCCAGGTCAACCCAGTAGCCCACCAGTTGACACAGTACTAGAGGTAGAATCAAAAGAGAAAGTATGGGAATGATTTATTGTAACTTGTTGTTTTCTTTAAATGTAGGATGCTCAAGAAATGTCATCTTGAGGTAAAAAGAGACAGAAAGTAGACTAGTGGTTTCTGAGGGCCAGAGGGGTGTTGGGGGAATGGGGAGTGACTAATAATGTTTATGTGGTTTCTTTTGAGGGAGATGAAAATGTTCTAAAAGTAGACAGTAATTATGTACAGTTGCACAATTCTGTGAACATACTAAAGGCCACTGAATTATACATTTTAAAAGAATAATTTTATGACATGTAAATTATATCTCAATGAAGCTATATTTAAAAACTTAAAAAGCATGCGCTTTGAAGTCACCACAGACCTAATGTCCAAACCCAACACAGTCACTGGCCAGCTGTGTGATCTCAGACAAGTTACCTAACCTCTGTGAACCTCAGTCGCCTCATCAGTAAAATGGAGATAATCCCTGACTGAAAGAATGGCAAGAACTGAACGAAATAATGCATACATGATACCCAAGCCAGTGCCTGCCACATAATGAGCTCTCAGCACCTACCACTTCCTCTTCCTATGTAAAATGCCAATGATTTCACGTCATTTGTAGATTTATAAAGAACACATAGGCAAAGGGGTAATAAAGCACAGATTGCCCCTTGCTTGTTCCACCCTCATCATAAGCAGCCCTCTCTTTCCTAGTGTCTGCTTGGTACCCTTGTTCTCAAGCACTGTCTTCTGGCTAGTTCATAAGGTGTATGCTTTGACCCAGCTCATTCTGATCATCCTGAACTAGCTTGGCCTCAGTCACAAGTGATGACTTAATGACAACTCCCTGTTCCTGAGAGCTCTAAGGCCAAGATATATGCCTTTTAGGACATATGTCCACATCTGCTTAACCACATGTGCTCTTCACAGGCACTACATCTGATGGCCTGGTGTTGGAACCCCAGGTGTGCAGGAACAGAGCATTTCCAGCACTGGCAAGGCACTAGCCTGTACTACCTGTCCTCAATTTGCTTTGCAGATGTCTGTAGACTGGATTTCTTATGTGCCACCTGTGTAGTCACACTTTCCAGAAGCATCCTCTGGTTTTGCAAAACTTCTTCAACATGTCTGCACCTAAGGGATGAAGCAGAGAAAAAATTGAGAAGGGCTGAGTCCTATTTTGAACATGCTAACGAAGCAGGAATCTCCACAGGGCACCGTCTTAGCCAGACCCATGGAAGCTGTGATGACTTCTAGGGAAAGTCTAAGGTACCACAGTCTCTTGGCCCATTAGGCCTTTTCCAGAGAAGTCCCACAATAGGAGCAGAGAAAAACTTCAGCCCAGGGGCTGTAGGTTGGCTTGGGCAAAGAAAAGATTCTGATGGATGGGGAGCCCCAGAGTGCTCACAAGAAGTCCAGAGCCCTCCCCAGTCCATTTCAGGCAGTGTGTCAGCCCCACCTGTGTTCTTTGTGTTCCACCATTAGGCAGCTATGGCATGTGAGCGTATCACATGTCTCGCAGAATAGCTTGAGCACTTCCTGTGTGTGTAGAGGACAGTATAAGATGTAGTCTCCAGAACCACCATTCACTCCTGCCAGAGAAGATGGAGAAAGTGGGCTTCTCTTGCTCAGATAGACAGACCCCTCAGTTAAGCTTTGCTGCACAGCCCTCAGCCTTCAGAGGACACTGCAGAGACACAGAACTCGGGGGAAGGTGGTACAAACAGATGCTTCTCCAGGGGCACAAGGAGAATTTTGGGCTTAGCTTGGCTGGATTTGTCCAGTTGTCCAAAGTAGCACACCATCAAGGCCCAGCATCCCATTACCTGCCAGAGGCTAAATAAGGCACTTGCTACTACTCCATTTAGATCTACTGCAGAATAATGAATCCTTCACAATTAACCTCAACTTGTTCATTAATCAGGATTTTGTTTTTAATGGAGCTGAAACCAGCCTTGCCAGGCTCCAAGCTAGATCACATGGATCATGAACTCTGGTTCCTGTAAATTTGACAGATATAGAGCCCCTCCCACAATTCAAGGGCCTTGAGAAAAGACTTTCAAGATTGTCATTAAAAACAAGATGGTGGCCGGGTGCGGTAGCTCACGCCTGTAATCCTAGCACTGTAAGCCAGGGTGGGTGGATCACCTGAGGTCAGGGGTTCAAGACCAGCCTGGGCAACATGGAGAAACCCCATCGCTACTAAAAATACAAAAATCAGCCAGGCATTGTGGCTCATGCCTGTAATCCCAGCTACTCAGGAGGCTGAGGTAGGAGAATCGCTTGAACCCAGGAGGCAGAGGTTGCATTGAGCTGAGATTGCGCCATTGCACCCCAGCTTGGGTGACAGAGTGATACTCCATCTCAAAAAATATAAAAATAAAAATAAAATAGATGGTGCTGGATAGACAAATGGACAAGCCCTGATCCAGACTAAGTTAACAAAGTAACTAAATTAGAAGTGTGGCATGATTGCTCTAGAGGTGAAAGGTAGGGAGCTCAGCTAGTTTCCACAATAATTCAACACTTTACTCCCTGTACCATTTTATCCACACCCATCCACCCCCACCCCCAACAGGGAGGGACTAGAGTGAGTCACTCCGACTCTGAAGAAGACTTCCTTTGGGAAAGGCTCTGAGACTGTCCCTTCTTTCTTTCCCAGCAGGGAAACAAGATCAGAGAGCTATTCTCCAGGGATCCTAGAGTTCAGCCCTGCTTTAGAGCATGGGACTGGGTGGGGAGAGGTAAGATTGGTACCTGGAGATCCTTTTTGGGCCCGAGGAAAGAACGAGCCCCCAGGGACAGGGCTGTGTTGGTGCTCCTCTGTGCAAGAGCTACACAGCCAGCGATTGCAGTAGGTGCAGAGGATATGTGCTGCCCTCTTCTCCTTGCACTCGGAGCAGTTCTGGAAGCAAGAGTTCTGGAGTTACTGGCAAAATCCTCATTTAGGTCTGCCTACACAAGTGGCAAATGGTCTAAAGAGTGGGGTCCTGCAGGCCTATTCCTCTACTATTTTGGAATGTAGTCTATTCTGGAGAGCTGTCTGGGAGTAATATGTCAGGGCTTGTGAAAGGAAGCATCCTTTGTGAGAAAAAGAACAGTGGCTATGTCAGGTATGGTGGCTCACACCTATAATCCCAGTACTTTGGGAGGCCAAGGCAGGAGGATTGCTTGGGCCCAGGAGTTTGAGACCAGCCTGGACAACATAGTGACACCCTATCTCCACAAAAAATACAAAAATTAGCTGGGAGTGATGACACATGCCTGTGGTCCCAGCTGCTGGGGAGACTGAGGTGGGAAGATCACTTGAGCTCAGGAAGTCAAGGCTTCCGTGAGCTGAGATCATACCACTACACTCCAGCCTGGGCAACAGCGGAAGACCCTGTCTCAAAAAAGGAGGAGGAGGAAGAAGGAGAAGGAAAAAGAAGAAGGAAGAGGAGAAGAGAGGAGGAAGGGAAGGAAGAGAAGGAGGAGGAGGAGAGGAGGAGCAGCAGCACAGCAGCTGTCTCAGGAGCTGTTCACACAAGTCCTGTGACGAAGCTAAGGATACCCAGATGCATAAGCCAAGGAACTGACCTCACGCTATCTATAGCACACAGGATGGTATGCATTAACTGAGTAATGCTGTCATAAAAGGGATGCAACACATGCTAAGAAAACCAAGGCAGGCTTCCAGGAACTCAGTCTAGGAGTAGCCAGGAAAGTTTTTACAAAGAGGAAACATTTGATTTGGATACTGAATGACAAGTAGGTTCACCAGGCAGACAAGGGAGGAAAATGTTATAATGGAGGGAAAGCACAGGCAAAGGCAGGAAATTCAGTGTGCTCCAGAGAGGAGAAAGCCCACATATGGGAGTACACAGCAAGATGGTCAAATGCAGCCAAGAAAGGGCAAGTACAGACCAGTGTTCAGAGTTGTGCTCCCACACTTGGGGTCTGCCTGATCTAAGAGTACCTAGGCCTCTCCTAGTCCAAATGTTCATTCATTTAGTAAGCAAATATCTTGCCAGAGCTGACATAAAACATCAAGAAAAGGGGAGGTTTGGAAACGTTGGCATATCTGTGCCTGAATCACACAGGCCACCAAACTAATATGAATCCTGAAAGTTTTACTAATTAAACTATGAATTCCTTGAAGGTAGAGTACATGGGTCTATCTCCCTAACACCCAGCACAGGGCCTGGCACATGTGAGACATTCAACACAAATCAGACACAGGAACAAGTAAGTAAATTGGTGAATTAATACAATGTGGTGGCAAAGATACCCTAGTGGAAAGAGGAACACAAGGGCTGCCAGCCAGTAAGTGATAAAAAATTTAAGAAATTCAGGAAAAAGTGATAATGTTTAAATACAGGCAAGATTAATAAACCCATTTAATCCAGGCTGGGGAGACTGAGGTGGGAACATGAATTTCAACTCAGAAAGATAAAAAATAAAACAAAAGCCCAGTACTGGTATTTTTCAGTAAGAGCTATAAGAGAGAGAATAACTATAGACAGAGTAAACAGTTCTTAATATACTTTAACTCACATTCACCTGCTGCTAAAAGGATTGACAGCAAAAAAAAAAAAAAAAAAAAAAAAAAAAAGACAGTAATTTTCACTTAATAGAAAACCCACTCTTGGTTTTCCCCAACTCACACATTTTTATTTTCTTCTAGATGGATGGATGGATGATTAGGAAAATTGATGGAGAAGTAACAAATCAGATAAAGTGATGGGTGGATAGATGGACTTACAGACAGGGGCCTCACAGATTTCTGAAAAAGATCAGCTGCTTCTTTCCTTATCCTGACTTACCCTGGCCATCTTGGGTTGCTCAGCAGGAACACACTGCAGAAAAAAATGTTCAGTTACATCCCTGGTAAGATATATTTGATTACACCCAGGACAGGAGATGAGCTCTGTGTGGGAAAGAAAGATAGCAGAGTCAGGGCAACATGGCTGATTATACCCAAGGCCTGGACATGAGGCTTTCTAATACACAACACGAAGATATGTGACAATACCCATATGTGCCAAAATGAGCTACATTTGATGCCATAGCCTGCATTTACTATGTGGGTACCCTGAACATGACCATCCCATTGGGGCCTTCCCTACAGACCATCTGGTTTCCTCACATCCTTGTCTTTACCTGGTCCTACCTTCCTCCCCTCCCTATAAGCCATGCTACAAGAGCAACCTTGCTTTGGTTCTGACAATCAGGTGCCTTCCTGCTGCTCCCATTCCTCATTCCACATCCCTGAGAGCACAGCTCCCATTACTAGCCAAGATCCAGAGAGTCAGTTTAGCCCAGGGCAAAGCTCCAGTCACTAAGTTTACCATGTAGTAGGATGACTTGGAAGATCTTGAGCTACAGCCTCCAGAAGGCTTTAGTCAGAGAAAGGCAAGGCCTCCCTGCCTGCTTATCCAGGAGGTATTTTTCTCTTAGTACAGCATATAGCGGTCAGTGTGCCCCTGAGGCTCAGAGGTCTTTTGGAGGGCTCTGTCTCCCTAGTCCATGTTGGGTACATATGTATATTTTACCTATGAACAGCTTGACCTACTCTCTCTCCCCTGAGAAATACATCCGTTTCTAACACATTCTTCAGTATAGTGGGCTTCTGGACTATAAAAGCAGCAAAAGACTCCCACCCTGGAGACGATAGTTATTCTGCTGGCCCAACCTAAGAGCAGTCAACCTACTGGGAACAAGAAAATGAGCCTCTGGAGTAGGGCAAGGTATCTGTGTTCAGGGATGAGGGTGATCTGGAAAGGGGTTGGCTATGGCAGAGAATGCAGCAGTACCACTACAATCTCTTCAGAATAGGAAAGAATGATATGATGGCAGTTGCTCCAGAGTTACAGTAAGACAAATATAAGTCCAAAGACCAGGCATACCAGCCTGGGCAAGACACTTAATCTCACTTAATTGCTCTGTGCCCCGGTTTCTTCATATGTAAAATAGAAAGGGAAAATAAGAGTTGCTATGCAGATTAAATTAGATAAAACTTCAGAAATCACATGGTCCTCCACAACTTTGGATTCAAAAGATTCCTCATATTTTATTCATAGTAAGGCAATAAACTCAATTATCAACTCTCACTGGTGATGAAGTTAGAGTGGTAGATTCAAAAGATAGCTATGAATTCTTCCCCTCCCTCATCCATACCCTTGCAATCCTACCATCAAAAGGTAAGACTCTCCGTGAGCTTCATGTCAGTGATGAGTTTTTTACTTTTTTTAAAAAGGTAGGATCCTTCACCCTTTGAATCTAAGCTTACATGACTTTCTTTGACCAAAAAAATGCAGCAAAAGTGACAAGTTCTCCAAGCCTAGACCTCAAGTGGCCTTATATAATTCTGCTCTTGTTTTTAGAACTCTAAGACTGCCATGTGAAAAATCTAACCTGGCGTTGAGATTGCTGGAAGATGAGAGATTATGCAGAGAGAGATCTCAGTTGTCTTAGGCATCCCACAGGAGGCCATCATAGACCAGCTGGCCCCAACTAACCCACCAGCTGAACACAGACACAAGAGTGAACACAGACATAATTAGCTAAGCCGAGGCCAAACCAGAAGAATCACCCAGAGAATCCCAGCCCAAGCAGCCAAACTGTAGAATCATAAACTAAATAAAGTTTAGTTGTTTTAACCACCAAGTTTAAGAGTGGCTTGTTATCTAGGAAAATGTAACTGATATGTCCTGGGAAAATCAAAATCCACAAAATCATGAAAAACAATAGTTTAATACTCTCCCACCCCACCAGAAAAAAAAGAGAAAAACTTTCTGAGTCTTTGAAGAGCCATGGGTGTTTATGACAGGACTGCATCTGGAATGTCCTGCATATTTTCCTGCCTGTCAAGAACAATGGCCAGAGGTGGCAAAGGATGCTCTCCACAGGTGACATTATCCAGGGGAATAAGGAGACTGTCCCTCCCTTCCACTTGGCTCACCCTGGGGAGACCTCCTCATCTACGCCCAGGACAGAAATGCTGCTCTAATTATTGAAAATGACTTCCACAAGACTTCCCTGGTATCAGATGCCCAAACATCAGTCATCATAACATAGCCTCATAAGCAGAATGAAAAAAGAGAACTGAATAGGGCAGACAAGGTCTCATCACACGTTCTCTGCTCCCTTGACCTTAAAACCACAGTCCTCAGCTTGGCATTCAAGGCCCTTTGCAAATTGACCTTCTCTCTCTAGTCTCCTCATTAGCTTCACCTGCCATACACCCTGTGTTTTTTCCATCCCCAACATCTCTGCTGTCTCTTGATACACCAAACTTTTGCATGATTCTCTGTCTGTGAGAAATGCTGTTTCCTCTTCTGAAATACTCTTTCTTGCCCCTCTCCTTTTCAGATAAACTCCTATTCATCCTTTCATGCCTGTTCAAATGTTCCACCTTTGAGAAGCAGGGTTAATTCCCCCCAGGATGAGCTAATTAGTCCCTCTTCTGGGTTCCTGCAGCGCCCTGAACATCCTTCTAGTACAACAAATATCACATTGCATTTTAACTACCTGTTCATATGTCTGCTTCAAAAATAAACCACAGTTGGTATTAAAAGTTATTACCTGGTTTTTAGCAGATTGGACAATTAAGACAGTAAGTCTTCGCTTAATATCATTGATAGGTTCTTGGAAATGGCAACTTTAAGCATGATGACATACAATGAAACCAATGTTTTTCATCATTATAACAAAAGGATGTTTACTTAAGGACTTGCTGTACATTGTTTTTCTTAAAATCACAGTTTCTAAGAATCCAGTCGATGATGGTAAATGAGGACTACATTTCTTTTTCTTTCTTTTTTTTTTTTTTTTTAAGATGGAGTCTTGCTCTGTCACCCAGCGTCGAGTGCAGTGGCACAATCTCGGCTAGCTGCAAACTCCGTCCCCAGGGTACAAGCAATTCTCCTGCCTCAGCCTCCTCAGTAGCTGGGATTACAGGCACCTGCCACCATGCACAGATAATTTTTGTATTTTTAGTAGAGACAAGGTTTCACCATGTTGGCTAAGCTGGTCTCGAACTCCTGACCTCAACTGATCTTCCTGCCTTGGCCTCCCAAAGTGCTGGGATTACAGGTGTGAGCCACCATGCCCAGATGAAAACTGCATTTATTTTGGGTTTGTGAGTTCCACATATACTCACTGCACTCACAGCACTGAAAATAGTAAGAAGCCACCTGGAAGTTTTCTGGGAAAAAAAAAAACCCAGTACAGGTTGATAAGGAAAGCAGAGGTGTGGGGCTTGGGAAAAGCTATGAATTTTAAAATATGGGTTCTAGGCCCAGGGCTGGCAGTATCTAACTGTGTAACCTTGGGTAACACCCCCTTTCAGTCAACCTTACTTTCTACACCATTAAAATGAGGGGAATAGGAATGCAAGGAAGTACAAATCATCCAACCCATTTACTCTGCCTACAGTAACCGGGCTTTTTTTTCTCCTGGAGGCCAGACATGGTGGCTCACACCTATAATCCCAACACTTTGGGAGGCCAAGGTGGAAGTATCACCTGAGATCAAGAGTTCGAGACCAGCTTGGCCAACACAGCAAAACCCCGTCTCTACTAAAAATACAAAAATTAGCGAGGGGTGGTGGCAGGCACCTGTAATCCCAGCTACTCAGGAGGTTGAGGCAGGAGAATTGCTTGAACCTGGGAGGCAGAGGTTATAGTGAGCTGAGATCGCGCCACTACACTCCACCCTGGGTGACAGAGTAAGACTGTGTCTCAAAAATATATATATAAATAATAAATTTTTAAAACAGAAATATTCTCCTGGGCAAGATAGGATGGAACAGACAGCCAAATGGCACCCTTGCTATCATCCTTGTCAGAAAATCAGGGAACAAGCTCATCATTGAAAGGAAGCCTGAATTTAAGAGATCAGCCCTCTAAGAGGGGTTGTGCAGCAAAGAGCGGAGATGGAGAATCATCTCAGTGGTGCAGGCACTGTCCCAGGGAGGCTGCGGGCCCCAGGGTGGACCCAAATGACATGCGCTCTCTTTGTGTCACAGCACCTTTGTCCAGAAATTCTTCTCTTCCCTCAGAAGGTCCCTAAACCCATCAAGTTGTGTCAACCTTGACTTTTTATTTTTTTAAGGAGATTCTCCATCTTTCAATGAGGATACCAAAACAAAGTTTAACTTTAGACAACTGGAATATACCAACTTTTAGAGCTGTGTATAGTCAAACATCTACTTAATAATATTTAATGTTAATTTAGTTATAAATAATATTTAAATCACATTGCACATAAAATATTGTTTGGATATCATGATTTTTTTCTATTGTATTCAGTTAATAATTATTATTCAAGCAACAGTCCCACTCTTGTATTTCACATACAAGAACATCAATTCTGAGAAGTATAGAGTCAGGACCCCAAGTCCACACGATTAACCCAATAAGATGTGGGGCTTCTGCTTCCAGAATGAGGAAGTCACAGACATCAGAGATGCTCCTGAGAGTCTAGGAGCCTAGGAGAGCAGCTCTGAAAGCTGAGGACATTCAGTCCATCTGTCACAAGTGCAAATACTTCTGGTCCTTGAGAGGTGTGAGACAAATTTACATCTGTATACCACCACTCTCTGAACCCAGGCACTTTACACGTGTAAAAAATTCCCCAGGTGAGGACAGGTGCTATGGCTCACGCCTGTAATCCCAGCACTTTGGGAGGCTGAGATGGGGTGATCACGAGGTCAGGAATTTGAGACCAGCCTGACGAACATGGTGAAACCCCGTCTCTACTAAAGATATAACAATTAGCCAGGCGTGGTGGCATGTGCCTGTAATCCCAGCTACGCAGGAGGCTGAGGCAGGAGAATCGCTTGACCCCAGAAGGCGGAGGTTGCAGTGAACCGGGATCATGCCATTGCACTCCAGCCTGGGTGACAGAGAGAGACTCCATCTAAAAAAAAAAAAAAAAAAGTATCCCCAGGTGAATACAATATATACCAAGTTTGATACCAAGTTTGAGACCCAGTGCCTTTCAGAGAGCACTCCCTTCTCCCTGTGGCTGAGCCTAATAGCTGTCTCCTGTATCGTGCGGCTGAGAAAGGCAGGCTAGCCCAGGTTTAAAAAGAAACTCTAAGAAGTTAACAAAGACTCTTAATTCAGCTGCGATGTAGTTCCCCTCTGGCAGAGAAAAGGGCAGATTCCCAACAGACAGGTAGTGACCTGATACCCCTGTACCCTGGCTGTTGGCACTGAGTTGGGAGCCAGACTCCCAGCTCAACTGCAGGACCCGTGAGCAGGCCTAGAGTGCAGCCTGAGGTTTAGCACTACAAGGACCGTTGCTGGGACCTAGAACATGTGCTGAGTGTAGGACTTAGTGAGGCAGCAAGGAAGTGGAGTCCATACTGGCTAGTCTACCTTTCAGACATGAACAGCAGAGCCAAGGCAATGTGAACACCGGGAGGTAGGGGAGGAGAGAAATCCCAAAGAGGCCTCAGAACGCTAATATCAGGTCAGTTTAGGCCACCAAGTGAGGACACATACATCGCATAAGCCTGAGGCCAAGGCTAAGCAACCCTCTGAGGGTTGGGAAGCCCTTCATTCTACAGCTCTTGTCCAGGGCTCCAGGTAGCTTGGAGCTAAGGTCCAAGCTCTGACTCCAACAGAGGAATCGCATCCTCTGGAGGAGGCTGATGTTCCTCTGCTAGTTCCAACCTACAGATCCAAAGCTTTACAGAACTTCACTGTTCATCCAGCCAATACCCACCATGCAGATGATGACATGGAGGCCCTGAGATAGGGAAGGGCTTAGCTAAATTCACATGGCCCTGGTATAACACAGGTGATACCTTGAACCACTAAGCAGTTCCTGATTACCTCTGTAGCCACAGGGAAGATGCTCTACCTCCCTACGCCTCTGTCAGACACTAAGCAATGAGAAAAAACACTCTAGTTATATCCTCTGGCAGGCTGCACATCCTCACTAACAGTTCTGCCCTCCCACCCCTGGGGCAGCCCCATTCTACTGAGCACCAGCCAAGGCCCCCACCACACAGCCCCCGAAGGCTTCCTCCAACCCACCACTGAGAGCAGCACCACCTTCAAGAAACATGTTGCACCCAAACCCCAAATACCCAGTCCCTGCTAGACAGACAAATTTTTATCCAAGTTACCCCTAAAGTGACTGGTGCTTCTGCCCCAGCTGCCAGCAGGCTTACCTGTGGCCCTGTTGCCATGATTAGAGTAACACCTGGGAGAGAAGTCAGAAGAGCGACAGGTGAGACCACCACAGGTTCCAGAGGATGGTGCTTACCAAGCGCCCAGGAACACCCACCCTGCATGCTGCAGCCAGCCGAGCTGCAAGGCCAAAGCCTCCGGGAGTGGATACTAGATAGGGTTAGGGGAGCAGTCTGGATCCTCTCCTCCCTTCTCTGATGCATCTTCAGCCAGGGCTGCATTTCTCTAGCTCACCTGAGATACTCCTGCAAGAAAGGGCTTGGTTGACTCCTCCTGTTTCTGTTTATCTCGAAGGCTCTGCAGCAATTTTCCCAAACTGAACAGCAAGAGGGAGACCTCAAAGAGGCGACTCTCTTCCTAGCTGCATCTCCTTCCTAATCCTCTGGGTGCCTTGGAATAGAAGCTCAGAAGGAAGAAAACGACATTTTCAACTTTCAGGAACTAGCTCTGTTGCCCAACTGCACAGCTTGGGAGACATCACTCTCAGCCTTTTAGGACTCCATCCAAAAATCCTTCAGCCCTCCATGTTCCCCAAAATGACAGTGCTCATGTGTGGCTGGAACCTGCCCCGATCCGGCAGCTCATTTAAATAGAGCTCATCACAACAACAGTGTTGGTGGAGAAGTGAGTAGCTGCAGGGCCCTGGGGACCCCCTGTTTATACGTAGGAAGAATGATGCAATCTGGGTATCAAAATAGCAATCCAGAATGGAATAACAGGCTCACGCAGCAGCGGTGCCTGCACAGCCAGAGCTCAAGTTGACACACTCTGTCAGCCCCACACTGCTGCAGCACGCAGATGCCAGGCACACACTCTCACCGCATCATTTTAAAAAACAGCAGGAGCCCGAGATATCCCTCCATGCCCCCGGCACTGAAGGAGGGTGTGGGGGGGCCTTCAACAGACATTGAAATCTGTCTCCTACATACTCACCTGCTCCTGCCACTTCACCTGAAGTCCTTATCCTGTGACGTCACAGTCAGTTGCCATAGTGACCAATTGTCCGTCACAAGCAGAGGATTAGGACTTCGGATGGAGAAGACACACATTTATGATGCACAGAGGTCCTGGGAGGTGCCCCTTGGCAGCTAACTCTACCCACCAGGAAGATTCAGTCACATACAAGCAGGGAAGGATGAACGGGATTGACTGGAGGAGATATTAGGATGGGGCAAGACTACAAGTATAGGATAATTTCAAAAGCACAGAGCAATCAAATGAGGGGGAGTGGCAGGGATGTGCTTGGAAGGACGGGCAGGAGAGTAAGCTCCTCAGGGGACCTGAATGCTAAGCTCAGGAGCTTGACCTTCATCCTAAAATAAAAGGCAGCCTGAAAAGCTTCTGGAGAGTGACTTAGGTGGGCTTTATGATCATCGTGATAAACTGGACACAGAGAGGTCAGGATAGGTGAGCATTAATGAGACCCTAAATTAGGTTAGAAATGAAAAAAAAGGAACAGAAGACTCATTTCAAAGAGAACTGACAGGACACAAGCAAATCATGATGCTGGGGCTAGTGGTGGTGTGTGAAGAACATGAAGCCAAGTGGAGGGCGTCATGAACAGAGGTGGGCAGCAGGAGGAAGACCGCAGTGGGCAATCCCAGTTATCTATGCCTTCCTTTCTCTGGCGTCTTTGCCCTCTTAAGATCAGGCCTCATTCTGTCTTGTCTGGACCAGAGATGCCCAAATCTGGAGAGCTTGTTAGAAATCCTGAATCTACCAAATCCAAATATCTTGTGTTTGGGTATGGCACTGGGAATCTGTCTTTTTAGCTAGCATCACAAACAATTCTTAGGCATCCAGACCAGCACTGGTTCAAGGCTCAGCAATCAGGAACCAGTGGACTAGACAACTGCAGTAGTCCAGCAGGTCTTCCTGTAACCAGTCCTGTCTCCTCCAATAGTTCTTCTCACTGGGCCAGCATGACTGTTTTCTTCTTGTTTGTCTTTGTTTTTCCTGTTTCAAGACAGTGCCTCATTCTGTCACCCAGGCTGGAGTGTGGTGGCATGTTCATGGCTCATTGCAGCCTCAACCTCCTAGGCTCAAGTGATCCTCCTGCCTCAGCTTCCCAAGCAGCTGGGACTACAGGTGTGAGCCCAGCTAATTTACTTTTTATTTTTTGTAGGGACAGGGCCTTACTATGTTGCCCAGGCTTGTCTTAAACTCCTGACCTCAAGCAATCCTCCCCTCTTGGCCTCC